>JALIZH010013293.1:0-106088 GCA_030522465.1 Rhipicephalus appendiculatus | reverse complement strand
AGTGATCATTCGAAAGCACTATTTGGACCATGCCACAATGCCGCAAGATGCATGCCACATGCCACATGATATCGCTCGTATTGGTTGGTGTGTGGTGCGTCACTGTCTTGCACACATATGTCACATTTACGCACTGTCTTGCATGGGACATTCGGTAGCGAAAAATAAATGTTCCTCAGTAGCAGTTTGGGCTAAAGGTGAACGGCTTTTCGTGCTGCACCTTTACTCAACTGTTTATGTGCGGTTCTGGAGGCATACGACATATCTTCCCTTGTTTCCCAATTTGCATTTGGGCCTGTAAGCGTTTGCATCAACTGTAATTATGGAATTGACAGTCCAACGGAGAGCTTCTGTAAATCTGCACATGATATGGTGCTAGCAAATAATTTCTGGGGTGGTGCTTGCAGGAAATTGTACTGCAAATATTTTGAGCTTCTGACAGGCAACTTTTGATACTGGCAGATTATTGCATTAGTTAATGAGTCTTCAAAACAAGAGAATCACATGACCTAGCGTGTGAAGCCTTGAATACCTTTTTGCAAAAACAAAAGCATGGCTCTTTGTTCAGTGATGCGAGGGTGGCTGTTCCGTGTTCGATTGTTCTCAAAACTCTGCTTCTTTGTTGCTGATATTATGAACCAACTAGCCCAGTTTTGTATGCCATTGCAACTAGCCCTGTAACATGTGCTGTTGAGTTTGTGTACATTCACTGCGGCAGTTTAAATTTTGAGGATAATTGTCCATTTTGATCACGCTACAAAAGATAAGGCTCCACGAAGCACTGACAGTCCAAGTAACGTGCATCTAGCTAAAGCAGTGCATTTAAGTCCTGTAGTGACTGTAGCATATTTTATTGGCCTGGATTTGAACTCAACCAGCAGGTGTTAGTTTTGCGTGAACAAGGTTTTCCGTGTGTTTGCCTTGAGGTAAAATGGCATTATGAGACAGCTAAAAGATCTCTTTACACCAGCTCAAGATACACACAGCATCCTGGAATACAGCGATGCAGCTCTTTATGATAAAGGAGGGAAAGGTGGGGACGAGGGCAACCGAGACAATGTCTCGGTTGCCCCCTTTCGATACACCCCAGGCACCCCCCTTGACTGAAAATTTTCTAAAATTTATATTTGAGAGTTTATTTATGCATGATCACTGTTTACATATGGTCCATTTCAGCAGTACACATGTCCAGAACATGATGTAATCGGTAATCGGGACTGCTTAAAGGGGTACTGACACAAAAACATTGGCCTCGCGTTTTTTGCTGCAATGTGTTGCTGAGGGGGCCTGTTAGTCATAACACGGCACCTCGTTTGCTGCAAGCGCGCGGCAGATATTTAATTACAGGCTCCTCATTACCGACCAGTTTCAGTTTCGGTTTGAGAGAGCTCGAAAAAGCGACAAGCCGCCGGGTGCAACTATCACCACCTAGCGTGCGCAGCGCTCTCGATCACTTCAGCACACGGAACTGTGACGCACTTCCCACACGGTCCGCATCAAGAAGTCCTTTCGAATAGGAAACGGAACAGCAGTGTCGCCAAACACAAAACTTCCAACGCGTGCGCCGCGGCCACGGACTCGCGACCGTGCCGAGAAGTATAGACTGCCGGAACAAACGCGGCAAAAGAAAAAAAAAAAAAAATGGCCGATATGACGTCATCCTAACTTGTTGCAGCGTGGTCACATGAGGGAAGTAGGGGGGTCACCGAGGGTCACCTGTGATGGTGTCAGTAGCGCGACGGAGTCGATCGCTCCACACCAAACTTCAAAATTAATTTAAAATACCTTCCAAGCTATATTCGCTGTTGATATTTTGCAGATGATATACACATGTTCACGGGAATCGAACCCGCAGGCTGTCTGGCCCGCGAAATTTTGTGTCAGTACCTTCTTTAAGTAAAGTGTGCAGTCCAAAAGGGGGAGGAAGGGGCTACGAACCCTTGCCCTCCCCCTCCATGTAACTGACACCTCTCTTGCAAAAGATATATTTTGTGATATTGTTATGTATGAATCAATCTTAACATGGTTACCAACTCTTTAAAAGGCTTTGTTCTCCATTTGGGAAAATGTTTTTGTTCAGGCACCTCTGCCACAGAACACAAGTGCCACCAGCGTCAACATATCATGTCTTCCTGTTTGCACGCTTGTAAATATTGCTGTATTCTGAATGTCGAGATGCACCTCTTGTCAGTAATACGAACACGTGTGTGGAAATTCGTCTTTTTTCTTGAATCGCCTTCTGTCACAATAGAGCAACTATTGCCGTCTCTCTTGCGATTTTCATATCTGACCTGCGCACTGCATAAAATTGCTATCTTATGCAGTTAATCGGCTTCACTGTACTTTAAGGCCATTTCACACCATGCTTGATCTATCATCAGACTATGTAGGCAGTACCACTGCTTCATCTCAGCTTAATGTCGCGTTAACATGTGGACACATAAGTAGCACATTAATCTAGTCAGGCTAAAGAAATTCGCAGTGCTTGTGATCAATCCCTGTTTCTTCGTGACTCGCATGTTCGAAACCTGGTACCACTCATCATTTTCCTGTGCTCTCTCCTTTTCTTTCTTTGTAAGTGAAGGTCATGAGAAACTCGTAACACAGCAGATAGATCAGAAACATGAAATGTATGGCTGCAACTAAAGTGAACAGAGCAGCTCTTCACCATCTATGTACTTGCTTGAAATAAGTTTTGCAGTGGGCATTGCATGTTTTTGTATGCTGAACTATTGTTTGATTTCCACAAATACAAGGACCAATTCAAGGTTCAAGTGCTGCTTTGACTGGTGTTACTCCCTGCTAACTATAGCGTCACCATGCTATTGATTCTGTTCCGATGCTGAGCTTCTGAACACGTCAGGCTTCATTAGTGTGCATTTTCACAAAGCTGCACCGTGTGTGTGGTGATGTCACGGGAAGTGAGGTGCGTAATGTGACCTAGGCTGATGTAGTGCTTGAGCATTGCTATCTAATGTAGATCATTGTTTAACTATATTGTGCTGTGCCAAGTCATCTCAATGCTAAGTATGCCGCGTGGGCCTAGGCCCAACAGTTCCCTCGTATCTCTGCAAAGGTTACCGCAATTAGGTTGAGTCTGCACTTTCTCTGTCACGTTGGCCTAGTTTTGTGGGCATTCTGAACAGCTTCTACAATTTAAAATGACAGTTACTCAAAGCTGCATTATTGCTCGGTGCTGGCCACCTGTATCAAAGGTTTCTCGTCCGAGTCAGTCATAAACGTCTTTTATTTTTTTCTCTCGTTAAAGGCTGTTGCAGCCAAAGTCCTGAGTGTGCATGCATGTGTTCTGGCGTCTATGTGTGTGTGCATGCAACAAATGCTTCTGCACGAGCAGAGTTTTTCACAGGTATCGTTGCCGTCGTTTGCGTGTCACAGAGCGCAGATCATGTTCATACGCGAGTCCCCGCATTGCGAGGTTGAAGTCTGGTTCTCTGTATTCCACTTAGGTCGCACACTACTCCAAGCACGAATCAAAGTCCTCCCGCGTTTTCACTCGACCAAGCGCGTGCGCTGCACACTACTGTGTCATCATTTCTACAATTTCTTTTATTTCTAGATGCACTAACATAGCTGCTTGCATGTGCACCATGTTAATTGTAGGTGCATTTGCGACATTTCTCCCATGCCCAAATGCATTGGTTTTTCAATGTAGTGAATGGGGATCCCAGCTATGTGTCAAGTGTCACACTCGGGAGTTGACCCTTTGCCTGCTACTGGAACGCTGAATGAGCTGTGGGGGCAGGAGCATCACATGTGGTTTACGTTACGATTGTGGTGGCCCCTTGTTACAGGCAGGCCCGGCTGACTGACAGTGCAGAAGGTCTCCTCGTTGTATCATTAAATGTATATATTGTATCTTGGTCCACTTCTGAAGGAATAAAAACAGATACAGGGCAGTAAACAATGTCGACCTAGTATTAGAGATACTCCCCCTTTCTGAGAATGAACTGTGCATGTTGTGCTTGCATTTCACTGCATGATAAGTCGTGTTGTGAACGCTTTTGGGGGCAGGCCATACAGTGAAACCACGCAGGGGTAAGATAAAGTGAATGGCCCATTAGCGATTTCACTGAGTTAATAAAACAGCGACATATTCAGAAAAAATAAGTCGCAACGTATCAGAAAGCCGCAATCATGTCTTGCTGCTTTCGAATTATCATCCCAGATGCTACAGCAATGGCTGGAGGCATGACTCTCAACAAGTAAGCGTCTGCGCATGCAACTTCTCGGGCAGTGCTTTGCAGTACAGGATAATGTATTTTGAGGAGATGCACTGATTTCTTCAATTAGTAACAGGTGGCAAAATCAGCTAGTCCATGACTGCAGTGGTGCAGTCATGCTGTCTCTATCTCGTTTCTAGGACAATGATTCAAGCAATGATGCAGACTAAAACGCAGTACTGCTGTGAGAGTTAAATGCAAACAAGGCATTAGTGTGTGCAAGGTATGCTTTTCATTCGTTTATGAAGAATAACGATGGAGTTAACTTAATATGCCGTCTGATAGCACCATATGGAGGCCTGCAGTTGCCTTGGCATGCATGTTATTGGCTAATGAAATTGAAACAGTTGTGGCAAGTTGGTTTGTGGCACATTGATTTGTGGCAAGTTGATTTGTGGCACACTGTTTGTGGCAAGTTAGTTAGGTGGTTAAAAACAAAACAGGAGGACTGCCTGGACGGGTTACCTAGGCTGTTGGCACAACTTCTAAGTAACGCCATCATAGCTATCCACCTTCGTCAGGGTACGTCTAGCAAGTTCACCTAGATTCGCAAGTTTTCAGATGCGTTGTGCCCTCCGATGGTTATTCTGGTTCTCTGCACTGTACTCTCCATTGATTACAGAATGTGACGTCTAGCACTGCACCTAATTGTATTGGCGTGTACCTCTTGCTCAGCCAATCGGTATGCACTGAAACTGGATTCTGAGCTTGTACATGCCACGGCATATATGAGTGTGCTGAAATTGGCGGGATGGAGGATGCATCATCGATATGTGAACTTGCTGCATAGCGAACGTGTCTAGACTAGTGCTGCAGTACGCTGATTTCGTTCTAGCGCTACAAGCTGACGTTGTGTCCTTTTGCAAATTGTTTCTGCCACACTTTAGCAATGTACAAAAGATCATTTTTTACTGATTACAGCTAATAGTTTTCTAGTAATACCGTATACCTGAGATTGATTTATGAAAGTATTGTGTTTGTACGACCTCGTATTTGTAGCTTGCAGAAAGTGCTTCGTTTGCTGGACTACTGATGCAAATCATGCATGTGAGGTTTTTTATTCATGCACTCAAAAAGTGTGTTATTGATGTTTCTTTTGTACGTGCGTGGGTGTACACATTCCCACAAGGTACATGTCACTCACTTTCGTAGATCTTAGTAAGCCGTTACCGATTGACCAGTTGTCCGCAAAAGGTTTTTGTGATTCATTTTTGTACAAAGTGCGTTTTTTTTTATGGACTGGGTTTGCTTTCATATTCAATTTGCCCATGAGTCCTTCATTTTCAGATCTTATGGTTTTTTGTTTTAATTTTGGGGACTAAATATCCGGGCATCATTTTTTAAAAAGTAAAACTGAGAAAAAGGCGGATTTTTGTATTTTGGCAAGAAAAATGCCAAGAGAAATGGAATTCCGCCTTGCTAAGCTTGTGATTCTTCAAGTAACTTTCAGCAATGATTAACACAACACAGGTAATGCTTCCATACTGGGCGCAGATGCCTCATTAAGCAAGCGAAACCACTGACAAAAATATGATGAAAAATAAGAGAGCTGCTGATGAGTCATGTGGCAAACATATCTATATACACATTCTCACTATCAGGAATCATTTTCATAATAGAAACACTTCAAAGAAAAACAACAAATGTGGCCTTATTGAAGACAGCCTGTTTGCCTTGTTCTATTCACCATTTTGTTGTCAAAAAAGAAAAAAAGCATGAGCAGTAATGCATAAGGCTGTGGTTTTTTAAAAGGGTTGATGAATTTCCTTATTTTATAAACTTTTGTTGACATACATTACAATCAATTTTGCTTTACTTCCTTTGTCCTAAACACACATGCAGAAAAATGAATAAAATACAGGCTAGTACAAGCTGCCACCGTCAATAAATGTAACTTGTAAAAAAATGCCCTCAAAACATTGCAGCTATGTCTGCAATACAAAATAAGAATGCTGCATTCGCTTCCTGGAACAACACCGCTGTTAATATTTACACAATGTAGAGAAACTGTAGTGCTAGCCACAGCCACCAGTTTTGCAGTCATGCAATAAATGCAGCCTATAAAAGGGCAAGAAATTTTGTTCACTCAAGGCCCAGAAAACGCTGAATGGATTTGTAATAAATGCCAGTTCTTGCTTTAGTGCCAAGCAGAAAGGCAGACCTGCATATGTTGTAAGCATAGTAAGTATTATTCATATGATAAATGTCATCTTGATCACTTGCAAATGCATCAGGTAACATTTACTGGTCTTGCATTGCCTTTATTAATTTTTTGCTCTTTACAAAAGTGCAAAGATTTGGGCAGAACTTGAGTCTAACCACACTTTGAAAAAGCTGTCTGGGATGCAAAAATTTGGTGTTATCAGTTATCTGAAAATGGAGGACCTTATCTCACCATATATGAACACTTTTAAAAACATTATTTTCTCATTCAGAGACTCATTATCACTTTCCCTCATTTCCATTTGCTGGTTAAAATTTAGGCAAGCAGACTCAAGCAGTGCAACGACTGTTTTCTTTGATGCTCTCTTGAACAGCTTTTTCAGTATTGTTTGTAAAAATCTTTTGCGGAATTGTCTGTCGTATGCCACAAGCACGTGTTCACACGTGTTCATGGCACCAGTGTTGTGTTGTTCTGCATCCCCTTGCCCCCCCCCCCACCGCTTATGTAATATTGTTTGACGCTGAAATAACTTTGTGAACAATTATAAACGTGGCGGATAATTGCTCCGAATGTCTGCATGTTGTCAGCCTCGATCACTGATCTCTTCAGAAAATGAGGCTGTAAAGTGCGGCAGGTGTTGAAAGCGCGCATGTAATAGGGTGAAAAAAACAAAAACCTTCTTGTTCAAAGTCTTCAGAGAGTTGAAATAAAATAGTCTACAGTTTCGTGTTGGTCTCTTCCTTCTTGTTTTCATTTTATGCTGGCACAGAGTGATGGATCACAGCATTATACCGAGTTTGTTTAAAACCATTGCCATTAAAGTGCCAATGTTGTTTCGCTTAATTTTTTTTTAGTTCAGAACTAAGGAAACTATGACGTCGCATTGCATACGAGCTGGGGCTTCAGGTTTGACACAAAATGGTACATCACCCCGCACATCTAAATCGAAATATGTGAAGCTTATTCTAATGCTGTGTCAGCTGACTAAGGGTAACAATATATAACAATGTGGAAACAAATATGAATTTGTGCAAATTCATGTATTTACAATGTTGCAAACATTACCCTTTTAAGATAACTGGCTGCCAGAGAGAACATTCAGCTGAAGTGTTATATTTTTCTGTAATTTAGTGCACCAATCTTTTCTCAAACTGTACATATTTTGAAGAAAATATACTCCTAGGGCCTCTTCCATTTCTGTGATGGGGTATGATGATGTCCACGAGGTCGACAATAAGTTCTGGCTGAATTCAACCTAGAGTAGAAGAAATCCTTAGCTAGGCTTGATCTGGATATGATGTAAGCCCAAAAGTGCAGAACAGAAGTGAACTGAAGACCGGAAGTGTGTGTCTGAAAGTGGTGCATGGAAGTGGGCACTGATGTCAATGGGTTAAAGGAGCAGTGACATCAACTTTACGCATGTCGCGTTTTTTGCGTCAACGTGTAGTTATCGATCCCCTAGTAACGATTCGGTACTGATAATGCAACAAATCGACGAATTAATATATGTAATAATGATTAGTATGACCAGTATCGAACACAATTCAAAAGCGGGAGCAAAGCCCGCCAATTTTTAAGCGCTGCCAACGCTGCCAAGCGGCCACCTCCCGCGGTCACGCCCCATCTGACCACGTGGCCGCACGAAATGGTGACGCGAGTTTCAGCTGACATTTCGTCTGCTCGGTGCGCACGTGTAAGGCATGTGTTCGCCACCCCCATCGTCGTCGCCGCTGTCAAGAGCGTCCGCAAGCGACGATGAAAACTCTGAAGAATATGGAATCGCTGCGATTCGCGACGTAGTGAATCATTTACGGTTCGATCCTCTTCAGAGTAGTGATTCTGATATCGACGCCCGACCCAGCAGCGGCGAGGAGGCAGCTGGAGACGCGCTTGGGCAATGCTGGCTGGCAAGACATGTCACAACTACGCATATGAACGCTGCGTGCTTGTTACGTGTTTGAAATAATATTTCTCTGAATAATACGTTCCGTACTGGTGCACTTTGATCGGTTATTGTCATGTTTGCGTCTACCTAAGCATAACAATGTGTCGTAATAACTGGTCAGCTAGTGAATGTTGCCATGTGTGTCATATGTAATGTACACTGCTCATAGACTGAAACACGACAAGAAAAAAAAAGTGAAACGCGGAGGCCTGGCGTTTTGATTCCGTGACGCGTTGTGGGGGGTAGCGTTTCGCAATGGCGCGCCATACTATTCGCTTTTTCTCTTATTTGAAGAGCATGATTGCAGCGCACAACGGTTCCATGGCATGCTGGCACGTAATGTGATTGAGGTCATAGCTTCGAATAGTCACATTCGCTCTCATGACTCCACGATAGTCCTCCGAGCGGCACAACGAAACCGCAGGACTCACACGGACGCGCTGCACGAACCAAGCAAAACAAAACAAGCGACGCCGTTGCCAGGGAGCCTGGCGTCGCCGCCAGGCGGTACCACAAGTAGGCACCACGATGAAAACATTAAACTTGTCGACGTCAGCGTTGCTCGCGCATCGTCACTCAGCGTCTGAGGCGTGGCCTAGACGCTAGCTGAACACGTCAAAATAGTGTCGATGTTGCATGGCACGAACGCGCAGTTGAGCCTTTGCCCGCTCTTTGCGCTCGATTTGAAATTTGATGTCACTGCTCCTTTAAGAAAGGGATAGTCTATTTGTGCCTCAAAAGTTCGGAGTCGCATGAAGGGAGCAGAAATGCTAGATATGACATCGTACCACTGCCATACAATTTGAATGAAAGGCAAGGTTCTGCCTGGTGTTGCATAAGTATTGCTAGCTTTTCAGTGTCGGCAGTTGGCCAGTGCCAATGGTGGGAAGGGGGGCAGTAACCTACACTGTGCTGCTTCATGGTTCTAATTATTTTGCCAGCTTACTATACTGTCGGAGCCAGGGTCGACAGTAACGTGCCGCTCCATCCTATAATGACGTCATACGTGGCGTTTCTGCTTAGAAACATCGACACCCAAGCTCTTGAGGTGCGATAGACTTTCCCAGGGCCGTACTCAGGAATCTTTTTGGGTGTGGTTTGTGTGTAGAACGGCTAACTTTAGCAACTGGTGGCCGCTGTGAAGGCGTATAAATATTTTACTATCACCTGAAAAGTTACAGAATGAAAAAAATTTGGGGGGTGTCTTTGGGATACACACACGCCTTTGGGATACACACACTAGTGGTATTTCTTCTCCAATAAAACTTGCGTGCATTACATTTGTTTGCACAGTCTCTAAAACCACAATGACATCTTTGGGGGGCTTCAGCAGTTGAATGGCATTTATTTCAGACAATGCATGCTCTTCTGAGACACTGCAAATACGGCAGCACTATGTCCGCTGCAACATTTTTTTTCTCTGCGTATATCCACCTGAAACATTGTGTCAAGAGAGGGAGGGGGGAGTGTTTAGCCTTGGGATACACACACTAGTGTACCTCTTCTCCAATAAAAATTATCACAATCAAACTTGTGCACATTACATTTGTTTGCACAGTCTCTAAAGCCGCAATGACATCTTTGGGGGCTTCAGCAGAGTTCGATGGCATTTATTTCAGACAACGCATGCTCTTATGAGACATTGAAAAAGAAACTTAATGAAAGATGGGTTTTATGCAACGTTGATATGCAGATGCACCAGGTTCCCTGAAAAAGAAACGAAGACGGTTTGACGGCTACCGTACACATAACTGCGGTGTCGCATTTCAATTCAGCACTAGAAAGAGTCGCAAGCTTGGAGGCAGAGAATTGGCAAGACTATGACATTATGCAACAAGTCTTGCAACTTGTGGAAACGTTTTACATGCTATAGACAAGCAGAAACAAGTCAAGCAATTGAACTTGTGCACAGACTGTGCACATAAGCACAATGGATAATGTAATAGGTCTGTTCCGTTCACCCCCCAATTCCCCCTTTTCATCGTGCTTCAAAAGCGAGATGAGCACCACCTTGCTTATAATATCACCAGGATTGCTGCCCATCGTGAGTGGTGGATTAAAAAAGAATAGAGCTCTGCGAAAAGAAAAAAGACAGGAAACACTGGCCCAGTATACCGTTCATTATGTTAACTATACTCCCATTCCCCCCATCTGTTCTGAAATTATCATTATCTCTATTTTTGAAATTACACTGCTGCACACATCTACTAGAATGACGGGCTGCACCGCACCCACCCTACCACTGTAATTGACCAGGTTGCACAACGAACGAAAACTAGGAGGAATCAATTACTCTTGCATTCATGAAAGCGGGAGCAATCGGCAGCAGAAGAAACACCTAGTAATAAGACATGGTTCTTTAAAGCGATGTGACAACTTTTCAATAAATGGTGCAGATTTTCTTGAGCTTGCTACTATATGCTCAATGTGTGTGCATTTCCTATGATCTTGCTATTAAAGTTACTACTTTCTAGCCGTATGTGTTAGCAGGATCGAAGCAAATACAGTCAAGGCCAATAATTTCAATGTATAAAGTTTGCATAGTCGGGAATGTGGAATATTAGGCACACCAGAAAACAACCGACGTTATTACACAAGCTGGCACAAAACTGCGCCAGTCTCTGTCAAAGGCTCTTCCGCCTTTTCAGAAAGTGCAGAGGCTGTGGCTTACTGCTGTTACTGTTTGAGTTGTAGTTTGTCTAGTGAGCTGGTTACTGTTTGTGTTAGTTGGTCAACACGGCCAAAAATGGCGTGGGCAAGCTGAACGCACATATCCTCCTGAGACCCAGCAGTGGTAATTTTTTGTCCAATATATTGGACAATGGAACAGTGCGCAACGGCTTTCGAAGCGCTTGTCTCCTCCTTTAAAGCGTTTTTTCAGCTGCTACTGGGACCCCTACTGCCATTTAGCGATTATGGTCAAAGTCACTTTGTTTCCCGCCTTTTCAGGGGCACTGGAAATGGTGGGATTGACTTTGCAGATTGACGGGCAACTTTTCCAGCTGCTGCCTGGGGAGTAGGTCTTTTTTATATGAATTCTTGCAAGTGTCAACGTGTAATTAAGCATTAATTTGTGTTCGTAAGAACCCGAAGAACAGGAAAAAACGCATAGTAGTTGGATACCCCGTTCCCTCTTTTCCCAGAAAAGCCTTCCAGAGTCTCAATGTTCAATATATTGGACTTTTCACCTTTGCTCACAGAGGAATTTCTGCAAGTTTAGCAAACATCCACGACCCTAAATTCCCTCTAGGTCTCAGGAGGATATGCACACTAGCACAATGACGCCATGGGTGTGGTAGGTGACAAGCTGTACACAAGAGTGCACAGAACCATCAGCTTAATCAATCACTGCACAACACTAGACAAGGACTTGACAGTTCGGACAAGGACGAGTGACAAGTTCGGTTCTGTACCCGTGCACAAACTGTTAAATAAACGCAGCTGTTACCGTGGGATTGAACAGTGGTAAAAAGCAGTTTACTTACAGAGCCGATTTACAGCTGCGAGTCTTCGAGGTCATTCCGCCGCTCAAAAAGCTTCAGTGTCAGGGCACTGAGAAAGGCTGGGATGCTGTCGTACTTCTCGAGGTAAGTGCTTGCTAGTCCACCGAGTTGGCGTAGATAATCCGTCTCCAGGACGTTCATCTTCTGCTGGGCATTCTAGAGACAGTTGAACAAAGCAGAGTCCCTATGCTGCTTTACAGACCTAATGGCTCGAATTATAGGCCTTTTGGCGACAATTTTCAGGCATGCAACATGCGATAAAATACATCTGTCTGCTTTTCAGAAAGTTTAATTCATGATGAAGCAAGCTCGAAAACTGTAATACACTATTAAATATTCGAAGTGCTCAAATATTCACATAGGCCTAGCAAACTCCTTAGTTGACCAGGCATACATTAACCCTTTGATGGTTTTCGCCGTACATGTACGGCAGCACCTAACAGTGCCCAAATGGTTTTCACCGTACATGTACGGCACGGCCTTTATCTTTAAAACGCGCGCTTGTTTCGATCATTTCTCTCTCTTGGTGTGTGCTGCCGCACTTCAGGAACACGTGGAATTTTTTTCATGCTCCGATGTTTCTCCGATGTTTTTTTGTTTTGCTTCGCAAGCGAGCGCTCCGGCAACCGCTTGCGCACCCGAGCGCGTTCGCGGTCCGGCTAGTTTTAAACGCGCCTTTTTCTATCATTTTTCTTGCTTGGAATGTGCTGCCATACTTCGAAAAACTGCGAAATTTTTTTTTCATGTGCCGGCGTCTCTCCGTTGTTGCTTTTTTATGCTTCGCAAAACGGCCCCGGCTATCGCTTGCGCATCTGAGCGCACCCGCGGTGCGGCTGGTTTAAAACGCGCGCCTTTTTCGATCACTTCTCTTGCTTGACATGTGCTGCCACGCTTGGAACACGTGGAATTTTTTTCACGCGCCGATGTCTCTCTGTTGCTTTTTTTGCTTTCCAAGGCGGCACGGACGGCTTTCGCTTGCAAACCCGAACGCGCGCATGTGGTGCGGCTGGTTTCGGTTTCGTCCTTCGTTTGTTATCGCTTCTCGCGCCCGCAAAGCTGATGGCTGTTTGGTTTCTAATCTCTGAAGGGGTGAGCGCTTGTGACTCTCTCTGCTTTATTCCTCCTCGGGGCGCGATTACATCTGTTTCGGGAGGCGCTAAATTACACAAACGACGCCGCCGTGGTTGAGTTTCCTGTTTAGGGAACTCGGAAAAACTAACTCCGTCTCGTTGGCGATAAGACGAAGGATTATTATAGCTTTTTCACTCGTTTTGTTTTCCGGACGGGCGCACAACCCCACAGTCTTCTTCCGTGCGCTCACTCACGCAGTTCGCCTAGGCTACGGAAGTGTGCGCCGGTTGCTCTGGTGCTAGGGAGTCGAGCGGAGATTCTTCCGATGTGGACTATTCCCCAAGTGCCGAATCTGATTCATTGGATGTCATTTCATCAGGCGAGGATTTATTTACGAGTTCAGGCTCGGACAATGATGAAGGAGCGACATCTTGAAAGCGTGCGCGGTGAGACGATCCGGATCGGATCAAAGGTGACTTTTCCCCTATAGTGTTTAGTGTTAGAGGAAAAGCATTTTTTACCGGAAAAGTACTCTGGTGCGCTTATTTTTGTATTTCTGTGAGCTATGTTTATTATAATGCATAATTTTTATTTATAAGAAATCGTAAAAGTGTTTTTGTTTAGGATTTTGCTTGATGTTATTATGAATAAACCATGTGTATGTAACAACGAAAAATGATTTTTTTGTCGCTTTACGGTCACGAAAAAAATTTTGGACAATTTTTTTCTTAAATAGAATGGTCTGAAGAATTTATTTGAGCAATAAAAAAAAATTACACATTTCTGGCACGCATTTCGCGAAAAAATTCGACCCTGAAAGGGTTAAGTGCATGGATACACATTACATGAGCGTACACATAGAGTCAACTGAAGTCAAGTTTACTTTTCGTTGTCTTACATAAAGAAAGGACTGTGAAAAAAAAGCTGTGTATAAAACTGCTTGGCTTGTTCACAGCCCCAGAAAAAAAAAAGCACAAAGAAAAAGGATAAAGTTGGAGTGTTAACATCAACACAGTAAACATGACAATATGACACTTCATGGGCGGTGTACTCCAACAGTGTGTACACATTGAAATTGGACTTCTCAATCATACGTATACAAGATTCAAATGAAAATGATTAGACTGTAGAAAAAAAACAAATCAAATGTTTGTACCACAAAATGAACTCCACTCAAACCTCATATTTCACTTCCTTCATAGATTAGAAAACATTCGATTCAATATTTGATTATTTTTCTTGAACATTAGTATATTTGACTAGATGAAGAAATTTCTCTATTCAGACACCCCTTCGGATTCTAAACAGATATCAGTGCAATTATTCCACTGCTTACCTGGAACAGCAGGTAGTCGTCAGGGGAGTCGGCATACATGTGTGTCAGCTTGTAGTGGCCCTGGCTCAGCACATCAATCCGGTAGCCTGTCAATGCATAGCAGCCATGCCTGAAGTCTTGACTGGTGCGGCGAAACGCATCCACGAGCCGCCGGTTCTTAGCCTCAGCCGAAGCCAGCTGATCTTGAAGGCCTGTGCACGGCAAGAGGTTCCAGATGTAGACTTTGTAGAGATTTTCGCTCATCATTCAGGCATTTACAATCAAAACAACAAACTAAAGAAATGATCATATGCAAAACAAAAAATTATCAGTGTTCATTTCGAATACAGTTGAACCTTGATAAACCAGAAGACCTTAAAAGGTACTATTGTTTTGTTTTAATTATTCCTTTTATTTACAAATATCTTAAAGGCCTCACAGAGTCATTGTATTAGGGGGCTCAGATACAAACGTAAGAACAAGTTAGGTTAATATCAAAAACAAAGCCAAGTACACAAAATTAAGAACAAAGTATGTTAACATCAAGGACAATGGCAAGTACAGCAAAACTGGTGCAAGTACAAGGCTAGTTATATCTGACATTAGATGACAGGTCCATTCATTTCACCTGCACTTAGTGAATCGGTTCAAAGTGGCGCTGCACCTCGGCATTCGTTTAATGAGTTCAAGATGGCGGTGTCAGCCCCATGGTATTCATTTTGAAGAAGTGCAGCCGTCGTGCAGGGCTAGGTCACAAATTCCCAGAACCTTGTCCTGAGCTAGTGCCCCGAGTTCATACAGCTCAAGAAGACTGAAACTGTAGCAGACGACAAAGACGACTGTGTTCACGTCTAATTTTTAATGGCGTCCAACAAGTTCACCAGCGAACTTGTTCTTGTAGTTGCAAATGCCAGGCAACGTAAGCAGCGACAACATTCATGAATAACTGCTGCAAAAACGCATTAGAGACCTGTCCCTAGCACATGGCTTGCACAACATCTGCACTTCCGTATTCGTTTCGGCATCACATTTCCGCTGCACTTGCTGAAGCGTTTCCTGCATGACGACGAAATTCCCACATAGCACCACCATGAACCAGTTCAGGCAGTGCAGGGCAAATTGAATGATGATTCAGCAAGTGTCAAAAAAACACAAAAAGGGAAATGCACAGTGTATTAGACATATGGAATGCATTGCCAATTGTGCAGGTTTCTGGTATTAGCTAGGATAATGGCACGCATCACAAACGAACCTTAAAACAACAGCATCAAAATGCTGATGAAATTAAAAAAAAAAAATGACGCAATGTATGAATAACGGGAATAAAGAGACCTGTTAAGCATTATCAAGGAGATGGTCGAGAAGATGCTTGCGAAATTTACTGTGATTATGATGTAGGGTGATGCTGTTTGGAAGATTGTTCCACAGACGTGCGGTCGGCTAAAGAGAACAACAATTTTTCTTGTAAATTTCTCGCAAAAGTTAAGTAAATTAGACTTTCACAATACCAGAAAACACCACTTTTGCTGCGAGAAGACGCTTGGAAAGTGAGGAAATGAGCAAGAAAAAAAATGCCAATGGCAACACCACATTGAAGTTCCCCAACCAACGTGCTGTGAGATCACAGACTTTAAAGCCACTTACTAGGGCCTACATAAGTTCTCAATCAGCAAAAAGGCGTACACACTGTCATCGGAGGAAGTCAGAAAATTAAGGTACCAAGTTTCAGGAAGTTTTGTGGGCCCATGTGGCAAAAACGCGAATAAGAAAATACTGAAATCCGTGACATCATGCAAACGTTCATAGGCCGTGACTTCGGTGCGAAATTTAGAGATTAAACATTGACCTTCATTTCTCCCCTATTAATAAACACATGGTGGGAAATAGCAAGCACCGACCAATCGTTGAAACAAAAACAAAAATGACATTAATAAACATATGGTGAAATTGCAACATTTGTGTTTTCAAGGAATAATTTATCTGCTTAAATTTAAATTGATTCATAGTTTCACTGGTTGGTTCTGTATATGGATAATGCAAAAAAAAACAAAAAAAAAAAAACAAAAAAGAAAAAACGACTTATGTTAAGCAAAACCAAAGATTTTGCAGCTGTCTGTTATGAGAACCATAGAAGCAAGCTTCACAGACTTTTCTTTTCACAAAAGAGAGTCAATCGGAAATGTATTCTAGGGACACTAGTCTTCGATTTAGGAAGCCATCACTAGAAAACAGACTCTTCAAGCACAAGTGGTCGTTGTCTGGCCGGTAACTGCAGCAGAATGAGTTACGTTTTTTACAGCGAAAGCTGTTACGAGATCACAACAGTGCTGTAGTTGACCACCGCCTGTAGTTGTCTGCTGGTGTCCGTAACAGTTATCGCACGAAATAAGAAAAAATGAAATGAGAAAAAAAAATATTCAGGACCGGATGGGATTTGGACTGCATGGCACTCCAGCATTCTACCACAGAGCCACAGTGGTGCTTGAAGCTACTTTGTAAAAAGACCCTACGTTATCACGAATCACGTTAACATTCGTAATTCAGCATGGCAGAAATTCAGTATGGCAGAAAATAACAATCAGGCAGCACATATTCCTAATTGCGCAACGAGTGTGTGGTTTAAAGCTTTCCAACCACTAAAAAGTGCTCAGCCATAATTCTCTATCGTCATCAGCCATATGAAGCATCAACAAAGTGCACACAATACCATACATATGTGCAGTGAGTACCTTGCTTATCCACAGAAAGGCGAATAACTGGCATACATGACTGTCATGTCAGTGTTGCTTTAAAAAACGGCCTAAGGAACTGCCAGGCAAGAATATATCAGAGCTACTCACTCTTTCGGTCAGGAAGTGCACCATCCTGTTCCAGCTTCAGCTGCACCTGGGCAGTGACGTCCTGACAATGCCCAAACTCCTCCAGGACCTGTCAGTGCAAACGATGCGACAAATGAGAAGCATATATGAACAGTTACTGCGTGTACGTTGCACATTCTGCATCGAGGAGCCTTTATTGATTACACTTGCGTTGAAAGAGGGGGGGATGCCTCATGCCTCCTGGTGTCTCACAAAGTGAACCTGTCTGAAAAGTGTCTTGCTTTTTGACACAAGAAAATGACATGCAACCTTATCTGCATTATGGGTGATATGCTTCCCAAATGCAAATTTATTCTATTCACAACTTCATGCTGACCCCCGCTTTTTTCATGCAGACTGGACAACATGATACCATATCATGGTCTAAAACGCTCATTAAAGCACTCGCCATCTTTGCTGGTCAGGTTTGCCTCGAAAAATCTGACAAAAGAAAAAGTTCATGCAGATCCCAAACTGTGGGAATCTGTGTAGGCAAGGCTTTCATAACCGGTGAATTAAATGGCACATCACAACAAGACGGAAGCAGTGGACTTTGACAATGACTATGGCTACTAACTGTGTTAAAATGGTGGAGAAAAATTTACGATGGCATATAAGCCTTTGGACACCATAAAGCTTTTTCACAAGTTTGCGTGCACGTGACAGAAACTGGTTGTACCACACATGTTAAGTGATGTAACTGCAGCTGCTATAAATAGCTGCCGATATGCAGTTCATGGCTTAAAGTTAGGCTATGTTCTCAGCTTGGCTAATTGGCATCTTGCCAGCATGCCCTTGGACAGCTGTTCAGCACCAGAATTAAGAAAACGATCTTGTTCTTAATAAAGCAACCGCTAATGTGCTGTGACACACATATGTCAATGAGATCTCTCGTCCAACGCTCGCAAAGCCAGATATACTCATAGTTCACAAGAATTCAAGAAAGCGTATGGGAGAATGACTGTTGTGTTAGCCAAGTGGGAGGGTATTGCATGTATAATGTGGAAAATGTAATTTCCACATTTAACCCTTTGAGACGATGAGTACACAACTGTGTACGCCACTTGTTTTTGCTCGTTGTGTCGACTAGTGGCTAAGAAAACACAAGATACATTGATCTTCTGATGAAATGGACCTTCTGCATAACGAATGTGTCTTCACTTAACTTCATTTTGCAGTGTATTGTTGAATGCAGTCACACTGCTGAAGACACTACCACGTTCTATGGATAGTTCAACGTGCTTCCCGCGAGCCACAACGAAAATATAATTTTTCTTTCCTTAGAATGAACTTAACTGAAAACGAATTTACGCTGCGTTTCTAGCCTGAGATTTGAGCCTGAGTGCTTGAATGACTTGAGGATAAATAGATACTTCATTACAATTTAATTAGAATTAGTCACTATAGGGAACCAGCGCTGGAGTTTTGGCGGTGCGGGCAGCGCCGCCCTGGTGGTCAAAGCGCGTACCTCTAAGCCGCTTCCGCAGACGAGAGCGGCCACTGGTAGAGGCGGTGCGGGCGCGCATCGCCGAAACAAACCAAATGGCGCTGGCGGTACTGTTGCGTATTCAAGTGCCACAATATGTAGAGATGAGCGAGGACGTATCCGTCTACATTTTTCCTTTTTAAATCATATGAATAAAAACGGCGGCGGCGTTGCATTCAAGCGGACGGGGCGAGCGGAGTATGGTCTGCTCTTGCTCTCCTGTCTAGTGGCGTCGGGCTGGTTTCTAAACCGAATTGTTCGTGTCTGCTAGATTTATACGATAGTCAAGACGGCCACCAGTCAAAACCAGGGCCGAACACCAGCAGTTAACCGGCAGTTTGTCCAAAATAAAACTAGCATATTATGCAGCATGTGGCATATCTAACAACTTTTTTTTTTTATCTGACCACCACCACCAACCTCCTCCTGATGCCCCCGCGTTATCTTGAAGGATACGGCGGGCAAGTAGTCTACATTATTTGCAAACAGTTTCGTGTAGAAGGAAAGCTGCCTTGTCTACGAGATGTTTGCGGGGGGCACGCTCGCCCAAGCCGCTGAACTAGCTGTTATAAAAAATATGCACGCGATGGATACTCGATGTTGTGATGCCTCCGTTTAACTTAATTTGTGCTACAGACATGGGTCTTGTTACGAATAAAGCAGCGGTTTACTCGAGGCTTAGCTTTCTGGAGTCAGCCGATGCGGAAAGCTTCTATCTGCATTGGATGCCGTGCCGAAGTGACATCGGAATTTATGCCTCGCTAGAGAATTGTCAAATGTCTTGGATTTTTACCTATGAAGGGAAGAAAAGTAAATTTAAGGGCTCGTTGTTTCTTTGTTAAACACAATATTAATTAGAACTAACAGACATTGGAGTTTTACTTGTTTAATACGCCTAACCCCCATCGAATGCCACCGCCGTGGCCGGAAATCTATACCACGGCCTCAAGTATAGCAGCGTGACACCATACGTGCTATACTACCACGGTGGTTTGCTTCATGAACGTCCGCATGTACACATACCCCGCATTGGGAATACATACCACTCCAGAAAAAAATTGATGGCGCTACTCCTTGTCTCTATTTTTCTTACTGCAGAAGTGGGCACCGGGATATCGACGCAGCACGTACTTATCAATAGAGGCGTGCAGCCTGCACTAGCCTGACACGAGTCCCATCGAGCAGCCAGAAAATGTTGATGAGGGAATCGCAATCATGGCACCCCATTGTCTCTTCGACGCCATAAGCATATAGGCGCAGTCCGCTTTGCTGAGCTTCTCTCCGTATTCCAGTGATTTGCAGTGAGAGTTACCTTCGGACAAAGTTCTTTTTTTTTTTAAAGAACCACAGTGCAGTATTACTGGCGGAACGGCTGCTCGTGCTAAAATCAAGCAGGGGGAACGGCGCACGCATGCTCGCCGCGGTACACTGCGGCCGGCCGTCTGGGCGTGAGCGGCTGAGTTGTGTCGCGACTCGCTGCCAGGTGCCCTTTTTCGGCGCGCCACCTATCCAGCGCTGGTCTCCTATAACACAGATATTATGACATTATTTGAGTTAATTAAAGTAGAATATTCAGTGCCTTGAAATAATGCTTTGCCAATTTGACACATTTACAGACAGTCCTTCATAGGTAGCGCCTGAAAGGTTTAAATGATCAAGAGCAATTAGTTTCTTTTGACAGTGGCACAGTCTAGTGCTGCCCTCAAGGACAAGGATTTCATTGCAGGCTATGGTGAACAAATTTCAACAGGAACAAATTAAAAAATATCTTTTTTATATAGATTTAAGTGGATACTAAGTTACCCAAGTGGTAAAAAAAAATTAACTTGGAGTCCCCCCACTACAGTGCACCTTATAAACGCATAGCAGTTATGGCATGTAATCACCACAATTTATTTAGCACTTAATTTCCACAATGCAATTCTTGGGTTGTCCATTAGCTTCACATTATTATAACTAAAAAAAATTAAGCTCTTTGGTTCCTCTTGTTTTTCTCGCAGGTAAACAATTCCTACACTTGAACCTCACCACTACGAAGTCGAATCTGACACAGAAGTGGCTTAGTTATATCAGGTAATTTGTTATAAATGTATATTCACAACAATGCACAAACGGCAATGCGGCTCCTCATTTACTGCATTATAACCAAAAAGTTGTTATATTTGAATTCATTAGCTTGACTGTATTTTCCGAACTGGCTGTTAGTCAGGCTTGTACATATGCACAATATATTGAGACAAACAATGCAAAAGCAAGACAAAAGACCGAGTGAAGAGAATAACAGATGGCAAAAAAGAGAAATAATAGTGTAGCACTTACCTTGATTCTAGCACGCAGCCTCTCATTCTCCTCTTCCAACTTGTTCAGATTTTCCACACGTTGCCGAAACGCCATCTCCAAAGGATTCTCAGCTAAATGCAGGATACGGTAGCTAGGGTCCTCCTAGGATGAAATGTTCTCTATGTCACAAAAACATGCCTGCATCTTTTTTATTCTTTTATGTTCAATTGAAGCAAGAAAAACAGCGCAAACAACATAATTACAAAAATATTTTTAATAACAAGCACGCTGCAAAGATGAAGTGAATAATAATAATGAGCAGCTTTTGCAACGTGGGTCCCGTGATACTTCTTAAGGGTGTCTTGCTGAGTGAGTTGGTAAGATTCACGTTTAACGATTTGATACTTTTGGTGCCATATTTCCTACAGCGGCGGTCTGTACAACTGTACACATCAACTACAGAGGTGCATTAAGCATTGCACGTTTGTTCAAATGGCTTGAAACGCAGTGCGCACATATGTACAGGCTTACTTGGTTGACAACTAGGGGTCATTTAACTTCATTGTGGCGCGTATTGCTGAAAAGGATTGCTTTGCTGGAGACACTACCATGTTTGATGATTGTTCAATGGGCTGCGTTCCAGGACCAGCATCAAGAGTATTATTTTTCTTTCCTTGAAACAAACGCAACCAAAAAAATAAACTGGGCATGCATTTTGGGCCTAATATTTGATTGTTTTAATGCAGTAATTGAAGATGACTGACTGATGAATAACTAAATATTTATTTAATTACATACTAATTAACATTAATTACTAAAACTCACACAAAACAACACAGTCTCTCATTTTCTTTCTTGGAATACAATACTGAGTGCCTTGGAATCATGCTATGCGAATCTGACGCATTTGCAGACAGTGCATCATAATTCACGCCTGAAGGAGATATGTGTTGCTGCCACTGGTGGATGCTGCTGGACGGTCAAATTTCGCTTCTCATGAGCCACTTGAGGCTTTTGTATTAAAAATTAGTGCTACTATGTGAAAGAAAAAGTTTATGAACACTTACCGGCTTAGCATCAGCAAATCTGTTGCAGGAAACAAAAAAAAAGAAAACAAACCAGGTTAGAACACTTGCACTACATGCAGGTGCAATGCGGTTGCCGCATGAAGAACGAGAAAGAATACAAACACTCACTGAATGTCGTCTGTTTGCACCTCCACGCTGGTTGTAGTGGAATCGGACAACCTCTGACACCGCAGCTCATGCAACTCTTTGTCCACCTGAAAAGCAGCCAACATGATTTCTGCAAGGTATGTTGCACCATGAGTACGAGTTTTAGAGCATGTCAGGCCGCTCTTCACAGGAGATGCAAGAATAGCTTAGTTTCTACAACACAACCTCTGACTAGCAAGGCATGTTGACCCAAATTTGTGACATCTTAGCAAACCCCCTGCATTTCACCCATCATGTTGGCTGCAACGCTTTGCCATAATGACTGTAATGTGACTTGTACAGATCAACCCCACTGTAACTTTTTTAGGCTACTTAACAACTAGACTATGTCAACCGATCTCGTGCCTCCTTCTACTCTCTCTATCTGCCATATACGAGCTTCTCCTTTGGTTTTTATGTCGAAAGAAATCTGGGGGCAGCTTTGTCCATGAGCGACAAATTCCAATGGATGCAAAGTATAAAAATCCGGGTTTGAGCCGAAATCGCAGCCAGGCATTCTGCATGGCAATCAGGTATATTCTACCACAGAGCCATGCCAGTGCTTGAAACCACTTTAGAAAAATGCCCAATAAAGATGCGATGCCGGGCAAGGAGTCATGTTCGAAGATGTAATATTGCGTGGCAGAAGCATACCGTATTTACACGAATATAGGTCGACCCATTTTTTCAAATTCGACAATCCAATGTTGGGGGGTCGACTTAGAATCGAAACCAAAACTAGAGCATTTTTTTTTTTGCCGAGCGATTTTTGGGGGGGTCGGACTTCCACATTGGAGTTGACTTACATTCGTGTAAATACGGTAGAATCGCACCAGGCGTCACGCCAATGAACTGCATAATCAGAGGATGGTTCAAAGCTGCCCACCCCTTACAATGTGCTCAGCCTTAATTCATCATCGTAATTAGTCACAACATTAACAAAATGTGCAGCTACGTAGGTGCGCACATTGCTTACAGATACATCACATGGCCGCAATGTGATCAATTATGGTGCAGTGGGTATTCACTACTGCGCTTGCCCCATTGGCCAATGTCTACATCGTACAGATGTTCTTCCCTCACAGCATGGTTGAGATGTCCACTGAGCACGCGAAGCATGGCAAGCAAATGAGAAAGCAACGTAAACACTTTCTTGTGTCCCATAGATCTGTTGTGCTATACAATCTACAGTGATGCGATACCAACATGCCCAGTCTTCAACCTTAGTGAACAGGGCCCGATGACGCTATAGCATAACACTCTTATTTATTTATTTGTTTATTTTACCTTCAGGGCCTTTCGGCATTAAAGAAGGGAGTGGGATACAGGAAAAGTAGTTGAAAAGGAGCGATAAATAACAGTGGTAACATAAACTGCGATTAGTACAATATTTGCTCATCATACAATGCTAACTGAGTGTGTCAAATATGCTGTATAAGAAACTAAAGTACACTAACATAAAATAAAATAAAATAAAACACGTTATTTCATTATATAAGCAACACTGAAAGGCGAGCTAGTTGTTACTGATTCATTGTTAAATAACAGAAGCACTACTAAGACAAGGACAAGAAGCCCGGCTCTCGTTCCAGACTTCGCCGCTAAAGCGCTCGAGTTACCCCATCTGAGCTTTGGTGGATACGTGGGTGTACAAGGCTGCACGCTGCACGAGTGCTTTGTTTCAGATTGCTTCGGTCATATTTTGCGTAGTTCGGCCGTATTTTCTAATTACTGCAATGCCTCTGATGGTGAGAATGATTACACGGCACCTAAGCGAACATTTCACAGTCTGTTTACAAAAGAATCAACTGCCCCAACACCAGTGAACTATTTGGACCAACGGTAATCTCTCTTTTTTTTTTATTGTTTTGTCATTTACACAAATGAACTATGACCCTACCTGTCAGTGAACGAATTCTAGAAACGTTCCTGAGCAAAACTAAATGTACGAGTTCATCACGTTAATTGTACAACGCGTATGTATAATTTTTTATAATGATGTAATGACGTTTTTGCATGTCTATGATAAACAAGAGTAGCCTCACCCTCAAGAAAGACTGTTTTGATCCTTTTCTCATGCACACATGTCACTAGTACAGTGTACTGCCAATGCTGATTTTTCTCAATCAATGCCATTTTTCTCATTTTTACTTCGTTTTACGGAGTGCATGCCCGCTGCAAGCAACTCGACTATGCTCGAGCAGATGACTGCAGAGGTGCTGCGAAGTTGGGTTAACTGGTAGTGCCAAAGCCGTAGCGAAAAGGCACCGTAACGGCAGAAAGAAGAGCCAACATGCGTGTGCTGGTGTTTTGCTTGCTGGGAAGGTCAGGAGTACAGTAGGTCGCGGTGTGTAGACGTCAACAGTGCAGAGCAATCATTGTTTATGCGTTTCCGCCAAGCCTCATAATGCCGTAACACCGATGTGCTCCAAGGTGCTTACAACGACGCGTAAAAGAGTTACTACTCAGAGGCTGACAACGGCAACCCAGCTATGCTGCCAACTGAGGCGGAAGAACTTTTGACAGTGCGCCGGAGGATGTGGCTTCAAATCCAGTGGAATTGGTTTTCTGTGCCTCAGGACAGCAGTACTTACAAGTTTTATGATTACTGGTTACAGATATTCAACTCGGTGTGTGACTAGGCATTTTGCAATGAGCATATTCTGCGTGTGTCATCGTGTTTTACCATGTTGACGGAGTTAAAAATAGGTGCGTCTTATATATCATTTTTCCCATGAAAGTCGTAAAAAGTAGAGCGTGTGCTTATACAAGGGTGCGACTTACACACCAGAAAATATGACACTGCTTTACAAACAAAAAAAAAAATCTCCAGCTAC
Source organism: Rhipicephalus appendiculatus (assembly GCA_030522465.1). NCBI lineage: Eukaryota > Metazoa > Arthropoda > Arachnida > Ixodida > Ixodidae > Rhipicephalus > Rhipicephalus appendiculatus. Next base: position 81,174 of record JALIZH010013293.1, on the reverse strand, counting down.
TCTTGCAAAACTCAGAATGAGAGCAACTACCCACCTGCTCCAGGGAGTGGCGATAGTCGGTGAGCACATTCTCCAGAAACTGGATCTGCTTGGCAGCCGCAGCCGGCCAATTGGGGCCGGCTTCTTTCTGGTAGCTCTCGATCATGGCCCGGTATGCCTCCCTTTCCTGATGAGAAAAATTGAAGCAAGTATTTTGTTTTGTTTTTTTTTACTTAATAGGGCTACTATTTGAAACCTACTATTCAGAAAATACCGAAGAGTTGCTTTCGAATCAAATATTGAGTTGAATGAAGCGAAAAAAGCCAAATATCGAGTTGAATATCAAATATAGTAAAAGCTACGACAGCCCGAGTCCCTAAAGTGCTCTGCACTTGATATCGTCATCAAGGCGCTCGAAAAACAAGAGGAAGAAGACTTCTCCTTGATACGAGCGCACGCGATGGCTATGCTATACGTAGTTTTGCCAGCATAACGCCAAGCCACAGGAGACGACGACAGCATACAAAAGCCCGGGCCCCTAAAGTGCTCCGCACTTGATATAAAAAACATTCATCACCTTGCCCAAGAGAAGCAGGCGCCTCTGCATTCTGCGCAGCAATGCCGTCTGCTCGTCAAACTGCGACTGGATCTTCACAAGCTTGGCATTTGTTCGACGAAGTTCTTGGGTGCTGGTCTCAGCCTTGCTTCGCAGCGTTTCGTTCCTGAGCAGGGCAAAGCAGGCACAGATAATTGCAAACAGAACCACAAGTCGGTAATTCCAGCACACCACAGAGAGCGGCACCAGCATGTATGTAGTGGCACCCTCTGGTGGCTGTGGTATCTAGCCAACACAAGAATGCTCAAATTAGCCAACAGCCAAGTCCGTCCCTCTGCTAATGTAGCCGGGCCCATTGCTGATGTAATTTTTAGTACTACGTAGCACAGATTTAGGGGCTAGTTAGTGCATTCTTTCAGAGAGGAATGAAATAGTTGCAAGTTTGCGCAGGCACTGTTGTCTTTGTCCTTGGTGTGCAGTGTTTTTTGTGGAATCCTTCTTTTCCAAAAGAAACTGATGTAATATGTTGAGAGAGGAGTGAGCGATTTCTGGTTGTCTTGGAAACATCGTTGTAAATTCCCTACCGCACACTGCTTTCGTGTTTGGTTCACCCGCTCACACAAGCCTCGACTACAGATCGGCAGCATTTCCTGACTACGTTCTTGTTCAAAAGGTATTGCTTGGCCCCTTTAAATTCTGAAGTTTTCAGCACCAAGAACCTCGTGCTTAGCTGCACATTGCCGCAGCCACTACGAAACCACCCTGGGCACAGATGGACAAATACTTACTCCGCTAATAACTTTGACTGTCGTTCCGTCCAGAGCCAACTCCGAGTGTCGCAGATCAGCCAGGCACTGCAGCACTGCTGTTGGACTCCTGCAAGAAAAGGCAAGGTTTACACTATCTGCATAAAGCTTAAGAAAGAGCAAAGCTGCTTGATCTTAGGGGCCTAACGTAGCCTTCTTAGCTGATGCTAGGTCTTTCCTTGGCGTAGACAAACTAGAGTCAAACCAGAGCCTGTCACAGACCATGCAATAATGTCCCAACTCCAGCACCAGAACTAAAGTGCAAAGCTGGCTGTGGCACCCCCGGCAGAAGGTGCAGGCCTTTCACAGCTCGTACTCTGCTCGTGCGGTGAACAAACTCGGCGCGGTGGCTGCACGAACTGTCTCCGTCAGTGGGCACGGCTGACAAGAAATGGCGCATTATACGCAATGGAGTGGAGGGTATTTTGCGTACACCTGATGTTTTACCTTGAGCTTTGAGAGCTTCGCTCTTAAAAAATCAGCATCTGCAAAGAGCATTGAAGCAGCGTCTGTGCCTCGTGCTCCTCTTTCCGTAAAGTGTGTGCTGATTTTGCCTGAGTCATATATTGTCACGTAGTTGTTATGGCGAAGAACCAAGCAGTCAAACCAACAAAGGTTAAGTTATTTATTGAGCCCACTTGTACACAGCAAAAATAATCACTCACAGTACAGCATTAGAGAACAGCATGGTCATTGGTCACCGATAATCTGATTGTAGGTGAAACACCTCTTTTATGCATGTGCGATCAAACGTTTCAGCGTTATTACAGGTGCTCACGTTCATTCAAGAAAAAAGCTCAATGACTCGCGTTGTGCACACACTCTTATTGGAGCATTCTAAAACAATTGCAATGGTTTCCATACTTTCTGGCGTGGCCTGTGTCAAGTCGTGGCAACCCACATAATCGTGTTCGTGAGTTAAGCCCAGTTGCACGGAAATCAAGAAAAAAGCATGCATGGAAATATGCACGAGACACTTACGCGAGACAGTGTGGCTCAGCGGCCAACTCCTTCCATTTTTCCAGTTGTTCCTGAAGCTGCTCCACGTTCACCTGCAGCTGTGTGTTCAGTGTCTGCAGCTCCTTTAGCTTGGCTGTGTTGTGCTGAGCTGCTAACAAGCGTTCCTGTATCAAGTGCACGTTCATACGTGCCCGCCTGTAAGAGAGAATAAGTTGCACTGAAAAAACACCATGGCACTGTAATCAAGAATCATGCATTACCACTCATATGCCGGAGTTATTCAATCATACGAGTTGCAAATCGTTGCTATCAGTTCGCTTGTCGGTTTGCCATCCTCTGCAGATTTGTTCATGGGAACGTCCCGGTTTCGGAAGGGAATTTCACAACTGGTATGATTGAAGAACTCTGTCTTATGATACCGATAGGCACCGGATACGTTACTGCAAAGAGCAGAGCTCAGCACCTACTTTTTGTCGACGTAATTTCATAGGCGTGCGTAGGGTTCCCCTTCGAAGGGGGGGGAAGGTTCGTTGCAGCGTCCCCCCCCCTTTATGTCAATGTAGGTTCGAAGTGAACAGTGATTTGGTTGAATAATTTCGAATCGAATTCGAATAGTCTACGTATCACATATAAGGAAAAATGAGCATATTTGTCATGACCCAGCTAGCCTGCACAAAATCTTTTTTAAAATTGAAACAGGGCATGAGCAAATGTCATTCTTTTCAGTTCAAACGAAGTGGAAGCAACTTTGAATAGTAGCAGGATTTGACTTTCAGTAGAACGCATGTGATAACCTTTTAAGATACGTTAAATTTTAAAATTTACTATACTTAGACCATATAAGACTGTATAACAAGCTTTTTTAAACTTAAAAAATGATGAACCGATGCGAGGGTATTATGCTCATTTAGCCTTGAAGTGGGGCTTCACGGCAGTGCGAATTTTTCCTGGATAGGTGTATTCACATTATAGTACCCCCCCACTGCAGTGAAACCACATTTACAGGGTGGTTACATGTGGACTAATGAGCACCTATTCGTTCATTTCAAATACTTCGAAATTTCCAATCATTTAAGGGGAGACACTGGTCTGGGAGGCGAAAAATTTCAAAAAGAACAATTTTTTGAAATATTTTTTTTCATAATCTAGAAGGTCTAAGAAAGCTATTTTTTTAAATATTACAGACTTACAATGCATACTTGTCAAGTTATTTGGTCTTGAAGTCCGTTTCATGACCATTTTTACTCACCAAAGCACCTAAAAAAGTTTTATGCAACAGCGCACTGTGCAGGAACCATCTTAAGTATCATAGCCATTTTGGCCTCATTTGAAAGACACAATCTTCTATTAGCTGTTCCTAGCACAAGAATGCTTTTCATCTGGCTGAGGCAAAGTCATTGTGCTTTAAAAAAAAAAAAAAAGAAAGTGATTGCTCAGCATTGGTGCATTTCTATCCCGTGGAGTAAATTGTTCCTTCCATCTTGGATGCTTGAGGATGCGTCCGCTAAACAGTGGTGCATCATCATATTGTCCGCCATTTCCCAGAGAAGCCTAACTGATGACAGTGCAATGGCAGGCAGTCATTAGAAGTTCAGAATTTCTCATGCATTCCAGAGGAAGCAATATGGATGGCTGCTAGAACGCAGCTTATCACCAATGAGAACAGAGTGAAAAGAAACCATACTAAGAATAATAATGATGACTATGTTCCTGGTGGCTTCTACTATTATTAGAACACCAATTCATGCCTCTTACAGTTCAAAATAAGTACCCACCAAGTTTATCAACTTCTTTTCTCATTTTCTCAAAACTGCATTTTTCATCACAGCATAGGCTGTTGCCCACAATATCTTTTGATGTAGCAGTCAGATTTTGATCATTTTTGCAGTATTTGAAAGCTTGTACATTGATTAGTGCAAGAAAACCAAGAAATTGCAACATTTTTATTTAGAACTGTGATTTAGTTAGCAATAATATTAAGCAACAGGTTCTGATTCCTCATGAGTGTACTTGTTAAGGCCATAACTTTTGAATGGATACAGCTAAAAATAAAGTAATGGTTATTTTGCACTCTCTGGTCTTCATAGGATGCAATGATATCAAATTCATAAAGGTCTTTTGTAAGAAAGTTTTCAAAGGTCTGGGCGGAATGCAAATGTATGGAACAGTCAATATCTTAAAACCTGTGTGTGATAGACAAAAAGTAAGTGCAGATTTGTTTTCAGCAGTAAAAGATACATACTGTGTGTAAATTTCAGCTAGAAATACTAAAAATTAAGACAAGCAGTTTTCAGACCAGTGTCTCCCCTTAAGTTCTAATCGAGGAGAATTCAAATACTGTTATATTCGTTCGAATATTTGAAGTGCTCGAAGTGCGCAAGCCTAGTCCCATCAAGTTGGTGTGACAACTTCCAAATGGCATCACCAACAGCATTTTCTTTCTGCCCGTTTTCTCACTTATCACGTGTCTTCTCACGGCAAGAGTGGTGTTTTTTGTATTGGGAAAGGGTAATTTAAAAAATTTAAAAAATTGTCTTATTCATTTAGCTTCCTTTTAAAGGGACACTCAAGTGCAACAGTGAATTGGTGTAGATTAATAAATTGTACTCCTTGGGAACTCCAATGTCATTGATTCTCCTATCATAGGTCTATTAATGGAGGAGAAAATCAGTCAAAGTTTCATTTTTAAATTTCGTGCCAAAATCTCAGTGCGTGACGTCACGGATTTCGAAGTGTACTTTCCGTAGTTTCGCGACATCGGACACAGCGAAATTTGATGAAATATGGCATATTAAATCTACGGCCCCCTAAGAGGACAATGTACTTCATATTTACTGGTTAGGAACTGTGCAGGACCTCGTAGACGCCGTCAAAATCCAATGGCGTCACGGCGTTTGGTGAGGAAACTTCAAGGTGGCGTCACCACCCGCAGTTTTTTTCGCGTTTTCTCGCTCACCAAGTGTCTTCCTTGTGGCAAGCGTGGTGATTTCACAATTATGAAAGTGTAACGATTCTGACCTAAAATGAAATGAATAAAGTGGGCAAAAAGTCACCCTTTCTGCCGGCGTGATCTGAACCCACAACCTCCAAATTGTGCATCTGATGCTCTACCAGTTGAGCTACGATGGAGGGCACTTCTTCGTCAACTTTGTAGGGTATTTTATACTCCCTGGGAGTGTTAGTCAGCACTACTCGGAACACTTTTTTTTGCCTGAGGGCGTCACGAGGCACGTGATCTCCGCTTCTTGCCGTGCTAAGCTTATTGGTTGGCGTTCTTTCTGTCTCTTCTTGTCTCTTCTCAGTAGTAACCTTGCGCCACGTATTTCAAATACCTAAGGCTATCTGCCAGGACGCAGTCCTCACTACGATAGTATGACAGAAGGGGAATTGTTTGAGAAATTCGTATTTTTGTTAGATATAACAATTGAAACCATTAAGCCAAGGAAGGCATAGGAGACATTATTAGTTGTTGTTCTTAACTGTAATGTAATGACGTTAGCCCAAATTGAAAGACATTAAAGTAGATAGAAAATCACCCTATCCGTTGGTGGAATCTGGACCCATGATCATAATTCGAAGTTTATGAAGGGTAAGAGCGCACTGAAGACGAACACACAATGAAGGCACACACACGCACACACACAGCGCTACTTTCAACAGTTTATTTTTGTGATCTCGACACTACTTATAGGGCAAACCATGAGCACATCTGCTGCGCAGAAGTAACAGCAACATTACTAAGCATCATGACAGACACCAAGGAAAACAAATTCTTTTTTTTGTCAGCGCGATAGAAGGCATACTAACACACATGTCACCCAACTTTTCAATCTCTCCTGCTTCGATTATCTCGCGTGTAAGCTGATTTCTATTTCTTGACAGAACTATGCACGCGTCGAACAAAGGCATACAACCTAGCGCTATGTGTGTGCGTGTGTGTGCCTTCATTGTGTGTTCGTCTTCAGTGCGCTCTTACCCTTCATAAACATGGAATACCAACATGCCCACATTACCACCTTAATAATTCGAAGGTTGTGGGTTCAGATCCCACCGACAGAAAGGGCAATTTTTTCGTCCACTTAAATTCCTTTCAACTCAGACCAGTATCATTACCTTACAGCTAAAAACAACAAACAATGCCCCCAATGCTCTCCTTGGCAAAGTTGTCTGTTGGTTTCATTAGGTGTATCTAACAAAAAAACAAGCCCCTCGAACAAATCCTCTTCTTTCGTATTTAGAACAGTAAAAATTTTAAAAAGAAAAGTAACCAACCGGTGTTGTTCGACTTCCTCCTGAAGCTTTGCCCGCTCTTTTTCAACAAGTGGTAGCCGTTTCAGCTCGTCCCTCATTATGCGCGCCAGTTCCTCCGATTCCTTCTGTTCATCGAGACGTCGTTGCAGTTCCTAGGACAAAAGTGAGTGACAGTCACAACACGCGTATACTAACATAATCATTGTCGGGCTTTTACGTACCAAAACCATAATGCCATTATGAGGGACACTGTAGTGGAGGGCTCCGGAAATCTCGACTGCCTGACGTTTTTCTAACATGCACTTAAATCTAATAATAGCACATGGGCCTCTATCATGCTGCCTCCACAGAAACGGGGCCGTGGAAGCCGGGATTTGATCCCGTGAAATTCGGGTGAGCTGTCGAGCATCATCATCACTAGACCATACAAATCAACACACAGATCCTCAACATTTCAAAGAACACAAGCAGCATCATATACCAACCACAAGAGCTTCGTGGATCAGTGGATATAAGAATGAAAAATAACTTGCAGTATTCTGAAGTTATTGCAGTCATTCTTAAAATAACTTGCAGTTACTATTATGAAGTCAAGAACAGGTGTAGTCAATGCACCTGTTCTTGAATCAAGATTTCTTTAAAGTCTAATGAAAACATCACTGGCATGTACGAGACAGTATGACATACTGTTTTGTATTTGTTGTTTGTACAGTATGGATAAAATGCATCAGTATTACACTAAGGATTTCGCCTAATTAAAAGACACGCAACTGAAATGCAAGATGTTGGGCCTTTCCTATTTGTTGGCCCAGAAAGTATATAAAAAACAGAAAAAAATAAAGCACACTTACCCTTGCCTTGCTTTCCTGACTTTCGAAGCTCGGAATTCTCACTTTGTAAGTGGGAGATGAGAAGCTCCTTCTCACGAATATGCCTGCATTTGGGTCGAGAGATGGTGGTGCATAAATGTTAAACACAGGTAGCAACACGGCAATCTCACATGTGCAATCAGTGTGCCTAACAAGCTAAGTAGATAGCGAGAAAAAAAGGAAGGTGTTCGTTATTCATTCAGGTGGCCTTTCACAGCCACTTTGAAGTTTCATAACGCACACCTGGAATATTATGTGAATAAAACGCCATTAAAGTATGTCCACATGCTCTATACTGTACATAACGCAACACTACAAAGGCTTATCTGCTGTATTATATTATAACCAACAGACCTTGCAATCAAAAAGCGATATGCTAGAAAACAGTTTGCTCAACAGCTAGGTAATATATTGTGGTGAGGGAGAATGCAGGGAAAGGTGTTTCAACTCCACTAACGTGAAACCTGGGGAGGTGTGAAGCATGCAGTGTGCGCCAGTGTTTCCCACAGCGAAATCTTTACTCTTTACTGCTTTACTTGCCACCTGTAAACTAATGCACCATCACTTTGCAGATATGTTTCAAGAAGTGGTGTTTCAAATAGATGACTTTACACTAGAGATGCATGTTGGTGTCTCTGGTTTTAGATAAGAAACTTGAGCGCCTTGGTAAATTTCGTCGAGAATTCTGACACCGTTGCAAAGCCAAACATAATGTTTTAGGGAATAATGATGAACCCTTAACTCATATTATGCATAGTATGGACCAGTGGCAAGTAGTGGGATTTATTCAATTTTTGTGGAGCATACCCGTTTAGGATGGACCATGACGATGACAAGACACGCCGACAAGTCGAGACCCTAAGGTGCTTCGCCCCTAAAACAATTGCTGGGGTTTTATTCGCCAAAACCACATCATCATTGTGAGGCATGCCATAGTGGGGGGCTTCGTATTAAACTTGACCCGCTCGGGTTCTTTCACATGCACCTGAATCTTACATGAGTGCTCTTGCATTTAGTCCCCATCGAAATGTGGCTGCCATGGCCGAGAATCGAACCCATAACCTCAAGCTCAGCAATGTGGCAGCCTGCCTGCTAAGCTTGTTTATCAGCCGAAGAAAAACACAAGGCAACATTACTGAACAAGGGAAAGGGCAGAGTTGAAAACCATTCACTCAGTCCTGTGCTCCACTGTTTTTTTTTTTTCAGAACAAGTATAGCAACAATGGCTATTGCAGGGGTTGGATTTGGAATATTTTAGCAGTAGTAATGACCATGGAACATGCTACTAGCCTTTTGAGTATTTCCGCTTGATCCTTGGCTTCCTCAAGAGAGGTGCGGATCATCACTTGGCTCGCTGATAGTCTGGGAAATAAATGAACCAAACACATAATGCACTTTAGTACTGCATGTAACAAGAAGCCTGCCTTAATGGCTTAAAGGGGCCCTGCAACACTTTTTGAGCATGGTCAGAAAACGCTGCCGATCGGTAGTCGAGGCTCCCGAGAACATGAAAGCCAAATATTATAGCGCAACACCCGGCCTGGAATTTACAATAAATTCTCAAAGCTAAAAATTGCTTTCTTCTCTCTCGACAAATGATGCTATATACTAAAAAATCATTGAGTCATAGACTCAAGCTCCACGCCATTGGCTGATTTGAGCATGGTGCGCTCGGGAGTTACTGCAGCCGCTGTGTGAGGCCGCCACGTGTCTGGGCACACGCGCGCGATTGCACTGAAAAGCCGCGCGCTTGAAGGAAAAAGATCAAAGGAAAAGTGCTCAAGGTCACGAGGCGTGCGTGACGTACCTTCTTCTCCTGTGCTATCCCTCCCTGTTTAGCATCCAGCGGTTCCATTGGGACGAAAGAGAGAAACAATTAAAGTGTGCGACAAATCTTTGTAACTCCGCTCCTACTGGACGGATTCTACAAATTTTTGCGGCAGTCGATCCGTGCGGCAATAAGCTCTTTTAGTGAAGCCATTCCATGGCTACTTAGAAAAGTGTTGCAGGGCCCCTTTAAGAGATGACTGTAAATTAAAGCAGTAAGGTAGAGAGGCAGGCGAGTTGGAAACGATGCATACTTGGAAAAATCAGCGCAAGCAGCGGAGACACATGACGAAAAGGTCATAGTACGAGTGCCGCCTAACACACTACGAGCGCCATTGAGGTAGTTTATACGATTCCCTGCTCCTGCAGAAAGGTGTACATTGGCCAGTCTGGCAAATGGATTAATGAAAGGCTTTGCCAGCCCAAAAATACCTTAAAGGGAACGCCTATGTCACATTTTTCAGCTCACTGCAGATCATGTAGGTATAACCCTTTTATTCAATAACACAGTCATAACGTCGAAGCACAAAGACAAAAGGGCTCATAAACTTGAGGAAGCATTAATCAAAAACAAGAGTGATGATCGCATATCTGAACCTTCTGTTTGTTTGCTAGATTGTGAGGTGTGAATGCTTGGTTAACAATTTCTTTTACATGACATAAAATTCTTGCACACGCATGGTGTCAGTTTTCGTGCATTTGTTTTTTGTTTCAATAAACTTCAATTGTTAGACAGCGCTCGTACCGTGCTCTTCTCGTCTTGTACACCAGTCATGTTCGCGCTTATTATTCCCAAGTAGATTAAAGCAATCACATTTGCTTGAGTTCACGCATGTTGCATACTGTCGCTTTAGCCAGTAGATATAATAGATGACTACCTTTGGACCTCTTGTTCAAGTGCAAATGTGGTTTCCTGGGCAGACTCCTTTGTCTGTCAGAGAGAGAGAGAAAAAGAACCTTTTAAATAAACCCAGTGCCTTCTTTTCATTTCATGCACAGAGAACCTTTATATGATACGCATCTACAACATAATGTAATTAGAACTAACAGACAAGAAAGCCAGGGGAAGTATAAGGGATTTCATTTGTAACAATTATGATGTAATTGTGAGGAAAGTAAAGTGGACAAAAAGAAGTTTTCTTGTCTGTTAGTTCTAATTTTTGTTGTGCTTAACAAGAAAAAAAAACGAGCCCTTAAAATTCCCCTTCTTTTGTTTATTAATAGTGAGGGTCTCGTTCTGGCAGACTGGATGCCTTCACATAGTATGCAAGGGATTATCCGTGAGCTGCCTGCTCGTAAGAAGAGTACGTGCTTCGTGACACCAGCAGGCAGAAAAAGAGTGTTCCACACTCGGTGTCATAGCTACTAGTGGTGCTGACTAACATTCCCATGTTTAAATGCACATATATACCCCATAAAGTGGACTGGGGAATGACCGCCACCATAACTCAGTTGGTAGAGCATTGAATGCGCTATTCAAAGGCTTCTTTTGTGATGATTAGTTGCTTGTTAGCTCGGTAGCATCTGGCAACACTGTGGTGGACCTAGGCATAAAGCACTTTGGCGTTAAACTACACGAGGCACCCTGATTTCCCACCTGGTCTAACTGCTGCTGAAGTTCGAGGCAGAGTGCCTGGGAGCGGTGCCAGCGCTCATCCAGTTCTGAGACACGGTTCTTCATTTGCTGCCGCAGCTGCGTGATCTCTGCCCGGTCCTCAGCTTCTTTCTCAAGGGCCTTGATCACCTGCTGCTTCAGCTCGGCATTCACATCTCGTTCTTTCTGCATAAACACGCGATTCCCATTTAAAGGTTTACCGAGACAAAATTTTTAAGACGAGATAACTTGGGGGATAGAAGGTGATGCACCAGTGTGAACACACGTGCATCACCTTATAAAATATGAATGGCTAATACCTATAGCCTAAAACACATTTAAAATAAATTTTAAAGTGTGTGTTGTGCAACTGCACATGAAACTCCCTACCTCACGACAAAGACACCAACTTTTAAGTGTGGAGCACTTTAGAGGGCTGGGCTGTCGTATGCTGTTGTCGTCGCTTGGTGTAACGCGGGCCAAAACTACATATAGCATAGCCAGCTGTAGCATATTGAGTGCGCGCTTGCGCTAAGGAGAAGTCTTCTTCCTGTTGTTCTTCGAGTGCCTTGATGATGATATTAAGTGCGGAAATTACTACTATGGCTAGGGAAACACGACAACACAAACCACTACGTATAAATATTGAAAGAGGAAGCAAGCGAGAAATAGAAAGAGAGAGAAAGAAGGGGAAAAAAATAGGAAGAAAAATAGAAATGAATAGAAACAAAAAAGAAAAAAAAAGACAGGAAAAAAAACTGGAAAAGAGAGCAAGAAAGAAAGAGAGGAGGAAATAAACAGAAAATCGAAGAAAAACAAAGAATGCTGCCCAGCTCCGTACTTCCTTCAGGCTTCGGCACCACTAGTACGAACCTGCACCTAAATTTTTTTTTATTGTAAACAACCAACTGCCAACATGCATCATGAGTTGGTAATGGCTGTATTGATCCTAGCGAGCCCAAGCTGACCTTTCAACGAAAAGAGGGGGCACCTCCTTTATGGAATTGCACAGGAGTACTAAGGCTGACACTTGCCTCGGCAGTGCATTTTTGGGGAGTCACGCATATTTACAATGTCTAAAAGGAACAGCACCCAGGGAGCCTTCAAATAAAAGAGTTGTTAACACCCTTGCCCATGTGGACGTCCTTTTGTGTGCTCACGTAGCCAGCTACGTTCACATTAAAACCATTCTGGATCGCACCTCACTCAGCGCTTTTTTGAAACCGAAACCATGACTGGGCACTATAAAACAGTCTCCAAATAATCAACTGTTGCATGCTTGAGGAAACGAGGTTTCCAGCCTTGATAAGTGGATCGTCGGCAGTTATTGCAAAAAAAAAAAACGAGACGTAAAATTTTTGTGTCAGTACTCCTCTCATGAAACAATACCGTTGTGCATGAGTTGCATTATACTGACCTCTTTGGTATTTTAGAAAGCATAACTTTTCATTGCCACTCAATTCTTATTAATGTCCATTCAACAAAGGGGTGTTAAAATCGTGATGGAGCAGTACCTCAAAGGGAAACTAAAAAGAAAGACGATTTTTCCTTCTATCAGTGAATTACAAAAAGCACCATTCGCACAGTGACAAGTTTTTTTTTTTTTTCATTGTGAACATGGTTCCCGTGGGGGAACCGAAACGTCAATACATTCGTTTTTAAATCATTTGGTCGGTGTTCGGATCCCTTCAACTAATATGTTTCATCCCGGCCAGACGGGTTTCCGTCATACTCTCAACTTCAGTGTCAAGTAGCCAGGGTAATCGAGAAAACATGAAAAAAGAAAATTACAGGTTGTGACGGCACCCTGAAGTTCCCACACCAACATAGGACTTTAACGTAATGGTGTCTACTGGGATGTACGTAGTTCTTAACTGGTGAAAGTTAATTACACTTGTCCTGTAAGGAGGTCAAACACTTCTTGCCAAGTTTTACAAAATTTTGTAGAGCCAATGTGGCCAAATTAGAAAAAAAAAAAATATCGAGATCTTTGATCTCACACTGACATTCATGTGTACAAAATTTTTAAAAATCATATGTTCACCTTGAGTGTGTTATTTATTGATGAACCCTGTGATCTTCAATTACTGACAATAAGGCGCTCAAAGGATAATTTATCAGTCTATACTGATTCACCCCTTTAGTGGTTCCCAAGTCAGTTACAAACTACAATTTTGAGTGTGCTCACAGTTTACTTAGCTACGCAAGAGCCAAATTAATAAGGAATTAATGCGGCCACAATTTCGTTCAAGCCATGAGAACCCGGCCATTCATTTAGTTATTTGTATACCCTCAAGCCCAACAGGGCATTACATAGGGGATGGGTTGATTTTTTTCAATGAAATGGTAGAACAAACAACACAAAAATAAACAAGAAAGTCAAATACATCTAATTAAATTTTACAGTACACTTAGTTGCATCTTAATATGATTAATCTAACTTTATTACATCTTAGAGACACTAAAGCAAAACAATGAATCAGTCTAGTAGACAAATTGTACTCTGAGAATTCTAATGCCGCTAATTTCATCCAAACTAAGGTTTATTAATCGAGAATAAAATCAAGAACAAAAAATAACCTTTAAATTTTATGCCGAAATCTACGTAACTTTTAAATTTTATGCCGAAATATCATGCTTGACATCACAGATTTTGAAGGTGTATTTTTTTTTTTTGGCTACATTGGCTCGACGAAATCTCATGAAAGTTAGTGTGTTAAGTCTATGGTCCCCGCAGAGGACAATGTACTTCGTTTTTACTGATTAAGAACTACGTGGGACCTTGTAGATGCCGTCAAATTTTATGACGTCACGACATTTGGAGTGGGAATTTTAATGGGGCACCACCATCCGCATCCGCACTATCTTTTGCGCGTTTACTCCCCTACCAAACATCTTCTCGTTGCAAGAGTTGTGATTTTGGTATTGTGAAGAAAGTAATTTACCTAATGTGAGAAAAATCATTCTTCTCTTTAAAGTGTTCCTTTTAAGTACATGTATTAAAGTATTCAGAGATGGCAGGGATACATACGAGTGAAATACAGTACAACAGACAGACAAAGTAATACATTTAGAATGACTGGCCAGTTGGGCGCGTAGGTATGCGTTCCAGGTAGTGCAGTTAGAAAGGACGCAGACTTTTGAACACAGGACAAAGTGCCACTAGCTACTGAAAGTTTTATTTACAAATTTTTATTTAAGCAAGTTTCATTTAAATAAAACTTTCAGTTCCTAGTAGCATCCTTGTCCTGTGTTCTTCAAATATCTCCATTCTTTCCAGCGCTTAACCATCATCAAAGTAATGCAAAATGCCAAATAACATTGCAAATCTGGTTGAAGATGATGAGACCAAATAACATTGCAAATCTGGTTGAAGATGATGAGACACATGGCAGGAACCTGCAAGTGCTCCTGAAGTGTGTCCAGTTCTCGCGTGTAGCCAAGAACAATAGTTTTTCGTGCAGGCTCCTCCTCGTCCTTTCTGCATGGTGAGTCGAGTGATCTCTGCTCTGCATTGAAGCAGCTCGGCCTTCAGCGCTCGAATTTCAGCCTCGGCTGGAAACAGAGGAGCAAGTTGTCACCAAACGCAGACACTATGAAAACCGGCCTTACTCTGAGCTTGAGCAGCTCAGCTGTTAATAAAAACTCTTCCCACACAGCTTCACCTGGAATCTTTTATGATTCAAACCACTCCTGCAGATGCTAAACAAAAGTAGTGATAATGTTCTGCCAATATTTACACACTGCTTGGAACAGGTCATAGGACGACCATATAAATAAGTGACACTGCTTGTCTTGCTTTATCTTGAACAAGGTTCCTGTGTGGGAGGCGATATGTCTCTTTTATGGATGTATTTTTACCTTGGCCAGCGCAGTATTTTTCGTCACCCATGTTATTCCCTGACCAGATGGAATTATGTCCAAACCTTGACTTCCTTAAACCTGTTCGAGTTTGCTTTCTTCACAAAATATTTTCAGAACATGACATTATATCTCTAATGTTACTTGTCATCATGTCTAGACCACATCAAACAATCCATGCTCTATATACTAATGTTCTGACTTCTCGTTAGTGACTACTGCTGAGAAGAGCCCCATAAACTGCCTGTATCAAAGAGATAACACTTAAAAAATATACAGCTGATGTGAAGCTTTTTATGAAACAGACAGGACCACACATTTCGTTTATTCACTTTAATGCATATAAAGTTATGTCTTTGTAAGAACCACCTTGTCTATGTAAGCTTCGCAATGTCATTTAAGCCTTTGAGGTATGAAATTGTGATATGTTTGAGCATAAGTAATGTTTCATGTAATCCCTCACATATAAAGAGCGTTGTTGACAGCTTCAGCAGTTATTGGGCCTGAACATAGAAGAAGGTAGACACAGAACATGACGGAAGGTAGGCACAGCACAAGGCTACCAATCATGTCGGTACTTAATTGTAACATTTGCATTTTGCCCCACAGTTCTGGGTTTCTTGAGGTTGTTAATCAGTAGATGAGTTTATCACTAGTGCTTGCCTTTATTACGTTCAAACGTTATGAGACATGTGATGACTGTTTGGACCATTGTGGTTTGGGCAAAGGTAAACAAACTAGACCGTAAAAAGCAGCGGTATTCAGCCGACAGGAGCAGTGTGCTTGTCTGGGCTTGTAGGTGCATTACTGGTAAGGAATGAAAGAACGTTTCAGACACGACGAACTGAGGACGACGGACACAGCACCGACTTAAAACCAGAGGAACGGTCACTTGTCATTTGGCTGACCAATGTAAAAATTGCAGACGTCAGCCAGTTATTGATAAATGCGTGGTTCTATGGCGCATGTGAGATAAGCGAAGCTTTGCACATTCAACAACATGATGCTTCATTGAGTAAGTGTGCCTTCCATTCCTTTTCGAAGCAGTGAAATGAGACATCCATCGAAAAGATTGTGTGACAGCTAGCTGGAAATGCGCTCGAGACTGTTATCACTGTTGTATGGCTTGTTTGTGATGTATGCGCAGATTCATGCTCCATGCATATTGCAGGTGATTTGCAATAAACTTTGTTTGTTAGCGCCTCACTTCGTCTTGTACGAAGGACTGTTTTATTGAGTTCCGCCGACAGGAGCTCACCTGACTTTGCTTCTGAGCTGCTGCTAGTGTCAATCCGAGACTCCGAGATGCTTTCGCCAAACGAGAGCCGACGTGCGATGGTGTCGTCGACACTACCGGTGGAATCCGCTTCTCGGGAACCGAACATGTTTTCTAACTCGCGAAGAGCGCGCAACACGCGACTGTTGTCACGTGTGGCTGACATGGTTGGACTACGCTAAACCGTGCACGCGGTCTTGCAAACAGAAATAAATAGCACCCGGTAACACGCGCATTACATTACAAAGCAACAAACCATGACATCACTGACATAACTTCACTGAAACCGGCGGCGCTAGCATTACCGGCTCAGACACCGGCGTCGGATCGGCTCGTACTGGCTCCGATGTCTCTGGCAGCTGCACGTACTGATGATGACAATAGTTGAGAAAATATGGCGGTCGTGCAAAAAACCACGGTCCAAGATCTAGTAACGTTGGTCCATAGAGTTTCATATTGTATGAAACTCTATGCCATAGTCCTTCAAGCTATTGAGGAACTATGATAAAACAGCACGGAGAAAAAAAAGAAAAAAAAAAAAAACTAGGAGTGAGCGTCGCGTGACAAGTTTGAAGGCCAGCCATAAAAAATGTAGTATGCATGCCAAAAATAAACACGCATTCTAATCCGGTTTTGTACATCGTTGTCTATTCATCGAATTTTTTTGCTCCTTGTCTGAAAAGCCCCCTTCACCCCTAACTTGGCCCTCCACCTCAAAATGTTGCCGACCCCTGTTCTAGGATTTGCCCTTGATATTTAATCGATCTCACTCATCATCTCGCCTTCGAAATTTTGTGTTAGTGCTCCTTTAATCTTTTCTCTTCACTCTCCTCGCTGTTCCCTTCCCCGCGTGGTGAGGGAGTTGAGTACGCGAGGGAAGAACCGGTTAGGAGAGGAGAACTACCGCTTCTTCTTCGCCTGGTCTGTTCGCGGTCACCACAATCACTTCATAGACGTGGGCGTCGGCAGGGGCGGAGGTGAAAAGCCACACCAGCACTTGCCCCACCCCAGCTACACCAGCCGTCTCCGCCTCCCCCCCCCCCCTATACAAAATCCTGCTGACATCTCATGTTCATAGATGTGCACAATCTCGCAAGCCTATGCACGGCCGGACTGGAGGAGCGGCCGTGGCCTATGGTGCAACTTTGGTGACTCTTAATTGGTGGAGCCACCGGAAAAATATTTCATGCGACTCCGTAGGTGATGCTTGGTGAACGGTACCAGCATGCTTTTTCTTTATTTTCTTTATTCAGAAATACCCTGCTCTGCCCAAAGGCGTGTAAGCAGGGGGGTTACAGCTTGGAAAAAGCAAGTCATCGTTAGAACAGCACGCTTGGTCACAAGACAATTGATTCCACTCTAGTAGTATGAACAAAAAAAAAAAAAAAGAATTAGCATAAAGGTCCGTTCTAGTCCAGTATTCTTGAATTTTAGGTCATGATCGGATCTTCCAGACAGATAATGCAGTGGCTTAAGGGTAAGTGTTAATACCAGTCTTTTTGAAGCGCCAATTTTCCTTTGCGTGAGGAGACTGCCCTTCTGCTCCCATCCATCGCAGAAGAAACGCGGGCCGATTGATGCTGCGACCACAAATGAGGCAGTGCACGATGAGATATAAACTGTCTCTCTTTGGAAGACGCAGAAGCGTAGACCAAAATTAATTTCGAAAAAATATTTGGGAGTATTAACTAAAAAAAATAGCACAGTTTGAATTAAGTCGCGCAAGGCTGGGTCACAGCAGAGCTGGTGGGCACCTAAGTCGTCCTGACTTTGCTAGGCTTTCACCCTCGCTACTGTCTTTCAACCCCTTGCTATTACTATTCATGAATATGCTTGCTTTCTTTTTTTATCTTTTTTTAGTCTGTGCCTTTCTCTTTCTCTTTATGCCTGTAAGCAAGAGAGAGAGAGAGAGAAAACTTTATTTGTACAATTATAAGCGATCTTGCTCGTAGGGTGGAGCCTTTAGTTCAGGGTCCCTAGTGTTACTATAAGCATATACAGTAACTCTAAGGATCCCATTGGCTCGAGCCACTCCACGTACCCGCTGGATCAGCCGACGCAGCTAGTGCGGCTCTGAGCCGGTCAGCGCAGTCTCCCAGGAGAAATGTACGCGAGGAGAACTACGTGACGCCTACAGGCAAAAAGAGTGTTCCACACTCGCCGTAATGGCAACAGGCGGCGCTGACTGACGCTCCCACGTAGGGTGCCTCGCGCGCGCACATCGAGGCACCCTACTCCCACGTTTAAAATGCACATATATACCCTATAAAGTGAACGGAGGGATGACCGCCACCGTAGCTCAGTGGTAGAGCATCGGACGCGTTATTCGAAGGTCGCAGGTTCGGATCCTGCCGGTGGCAAGTTATCTTTTCGTCCACTTTTCTTTCTTCAGATTTACATTACAATTCTAATAACGTCCCCTATACTTTCCTTGGCATCATTGTCTGTTAGTTCTCATTAATGATGTGTTTAACAAAGCAAACGAGCCCTTAAGTTCACACTTCTTTCCTTAGGAGAAATGTGAGGAATATGAGGGTAGCCCGGTGGGTGCGGACATTCCCAGGTGCAGTGATACACGTGGGCATCGCTCCACAGTAAGGGCAGTATGAGGGATATTGCGCCGTGTTTCGTCTTATGCCTATAGACTTTTTTTTAACGGAGAGGAGGATCCCCTCTTTTTTCTGGGCTAGCTGTTGCACGGGAGTACAAAAGCAGACGTCACAGCCTCGGCAGTGCAATTTTCGGGTGTCACGCTTGTCAACAACAGCCCAGGGAGGACTATGGCGGCGCCCAAAGAGCCTTCGTTGACAAGTGCATAGTAGGGCTGCCCCCTCTATCTGCCTTTAGTGATGTCTGCATCCAGGTCTGTTTCTTCCTTGTGTGGATAGTCTTTGTATTCGGGTCGAGGACCTCTAGGTATATGTATCGTTGTTGCCAGGCCCGTAGCCAGAAATTGGGGGGGGGGGGCTGTTGAAAACCTTGAAAACCCCCTATTTTCATTATTTTTTGTGTACAGGAGCCGAGACCATCAGGATGATAACGCAAGAAGCAGTAATAGCCCAGAGGAATCTGACATCCCATCAGTATTGACAGGAGAAGTAAAGAAAGCACTAGAGGGAATGCAAAGAGGCAAAAGCCGCTGGTGAGGATCATGTAACATCAGACCTGTTGAAAGGCGGTGGAGAGATTGTGTTAGAAAAGCTAGCCACCCTGCATACGAAGTGTCTTTTGACGGAGAGGATACCAGAATCTAGGAAGAATGCGAACATCTTAATTTATAAGAAAGGGAACGTTAAGGACCTAGAAAAATTACAGGCCGATCAGCTTACTGTCCGTTGTCTACAAAATATTTACAAAAATAATTGCTAATAGAATTAATGCGACATTAGAGTTCAATCAACCATAGGATTAACCAGGATTTCATACTTGGTACTCAACAATAGACCATATTCATACTATCAATCAGGTGATAGAGAAATGCGCGGAATACAACCAACCCCTATACATAGCCTTCATAGATTACGAGAAGGCATTTGATTCGGTGGAGACATTAGCAGTCATGCAGGCACTGCAGAACCAGGGCATCGACGAAGCCTATATAAACATACTGGAAGAAATCTACAGCGTATCCACAGCCACCATAGTCCTTCATAAAGAAAGCGACAGAATCCCAATAAAGAAGGGTGTAAGGCAGGGAGACGATCTCTCCAATGTTATTCACCGCGTGTTTACGGAGGTTTACAGGGCCCTAGATTGGGAAGAGTTAGGGGACGAATTACAGCTCATGATTACTGAACTGGATACGGAAAGCAGAAGAGTAGGTAGGAAAATTAATATGCATAACTGAAAATTAATATGCATAAAACTAAAGTAATGTGGAACAATCTAGGCAGAGAACAGCGCTTTGCGATAGGTGGCGAGGCACTGGAAGTTGTAAAGGAATACGTCTACTTAGGACAGGTAGTAATCGCGGAGCCGAACCATGATAGTGAAATAACAAGAATAAGGATGAGATGGAGCACATTCGGCAAGCATTCTCAAATAATGAATGGTAGTCTACCACTATCCCTCAAGAGGAAGGTATATAACAGCTGCATCTAACCGGTACTTACCAACGGAGCAGAGGCCTGGAGACTTACAAAGAGAGTTCAACTCAAATTGAGGACGACGCAGCGAGCGATGGAAAGGGAAATGATAGGTGTAACCTTAAGAGACAGGAAGAGAGCAGAGTGGGTCATGGAACAACCGAAGGTTAGGGATATCATAACTGAAATCAAGAAGAATCAAATGGACATGGGCCGAGCACGTAGCACGTAGCGGGGGAGACAGGAAATTAGGTGGGCAGATGATATTAAGAAGTTTGCAGGTATATACGTGGCAGCAGAAAGCACGGGACCGGGTTGATTGGCGCAACATGGGAGAGGCCTTTGCCCTGCAGTGTGCGTAGTCAGGTTGATGATGATGATGATGAGTGAGGTATTTGAATCGGCTGGTGATATCGTCGTTGTAAAAGCAAGTGAATAAATGTACGTGTTTTTGTGGGTTGCCCGACCGCGTCTGCCGTGTCCGTATGTTCTGAGAGCGGCCTTCTCCTCTCGAGACCCCACAACCAGGCGAAGGTAAGGGACCTTTGGCGAAGGTTCGTCGCAGCGCCGCCTCCTATTAAGTCAATGCATGAGGCAGGTTTTGCGCCCCCCCCCCCCCCCTCTTTGGTGAGCAGAGGCGTAGGCAGAAATGTTTTTCGGGGGGGGGGGGCACCGTGATCTGAAGTGGGGGCCGGGCAGGCAGATACACGCGGTCGAGTGTCATTTTGTACTCTGTATGCCACGGCAAAAAAATATATCCAGGGGGGGGGGGACACGGTTCCCATGTGCAACCCCCTGGCTACGCCACTGTTGGTGAGTAAGGGCGTGGCCCCCCCCCTCCCCCGTGCGCGCGCATATATGGTTGGCTGGCAGAATGACTGTGGCCACGCGAGCGCTTGCGGTAGAGCGCACTTGTGGTCCTTGGAACGATCATGGCTCTAGGACTTACCGCGACCTTGAGAATGGCTGCGGCCCCTGGACTGGCTGGTTGACCATGACCGCGCGCGGGGGGCGGTGAAGTGGCGCAGTAGTAGCGTTTGTTGCCTCTACCATGGTCCTTGCCTCTACGTTGAACGACGTCACCTTGCCGGGCTTTTCCTCCTCACGCATTTGATTCCCCGCCATTCTCTTCTGATGTCGACGTACGCGGCTCTTGTTAAAGGGCTTCATTCGCCTTGCTGGACACTGGGAGTCAGTCGCGGGGTGCTCTCCACCACAGTTGAAGCATTTCGGCGTGCATGCATGGTTTTCCGTAGGGCTTGGACGTCCACATACTGCACATCGGCGTTTGTCGGGAGTGGGGCAAACATCTGCTTTGTGACTGGTGGAGAGGCACAGGCGACACAGCTTCTGTCGGGGTTTATGAATGTCGCAACGGTACTCCGCTCCGTAATAGTAGACATACCGTGGTACAAGAGTGCCAGAGAACGTTATAATGGCCATGGATGAAGTTCCCATCATTCTTGCATGGAGGATCTGTGCCGTCGGTGATCTCAGGTTCGTCATCAGTGTTGTGCGAGTAGTCTTGTTTTCTATGCCGTAGATCACTCCTTTGCAGGAAGCATCTGGAGCTGCCGCGTACGCGTGGACTTCGTACTGCTCGTTCGCCAGGCATAGAATCTTGATCTGCAGCAGTTTTGCAGCTAATTCCTCGTCCGGCGTGCTGACCACTGCGACGTTCTGTTCTCGGCGTATACGCATGGTCAGCCGGTGGAGGGTGGTGTCGGTTAATTGAGCTGCCGTACCGATGGCCCGTGCTACCAAATGTTGCGGCCACTTACTCAGATTAAGGCCGTGTCTCGGTCGGAAGATCACTTTCAAATCGTCGATCGGTAGTGGCGGCGGCGGAAAGCTCTTGCGCGTTTTAAGCTGCTCCTGGCTTTGCTGCGTCGGCTCAGTGTTGCGCGGCAAGTTCGACATGGCCTGGGCTTGACTGTTGCGCTTACGGGCTACAAGCAGAGTAGAGTAGAGCAGAGTAGAGCCTTGTATCTGTGGCACACACCCACGCTGGGGGATAAAAACCAAGTTCCATCTTCGTTGTCTTCACTCGGTTGCCGCACGTGACAGCAGCAGACTATACTTGACTACGTTCAGCAAAGTAATCGACTCCGTAATCAAGCTTCAATGCTCTTCCGCTAAGCTGCGTGGAATACCGGTTTCTGTTACTTTTAAACACGGTTTAAAAAATATATAAATCCTGCTTATCTCGCGAAAAGAATGCTTGAATCTGTCGCTATAAATCCCGGTCTTTTTTTCTTTCTTCCATTTCCACCAGAATCTAATCACACGTTCTGGTCCAGTTGTCGGTTCCTTTAAGCGTGTGCCGGTTCATGATGAGCCGGCCTAGTTGGAACGAATTCATGGTAGTACTTTGCGTGTGTACTCCGTGTGTCCGTGTGTACTCCTTTCTTCGTCCCCTTTTGTTTCACGCAAAGTACTACCATGAACAATCGGTTGACTAGCTAATCAGTACTATTATCCTTACGTGTATACACCATTATATATCATATGTATTAAAAAATGATGTATTGCTTTATTTTATTACCTTTTATTAAAAAAACACAGCTTTGTTTTGTTTTCTGTTTTTTTATAGATATGTACATTAGATTCAGCCACAATTTTCTATGTAATCTGTAATCTTTCTATTCTATAACCTCCCTAATTCTAGAATTTCATAAAATTTATAAAACCACTCAATTCTTGGCCAGTTCCCCACAGTGGGTGTGCGCCATAGTTAATAGGCGAACGAGAACAAGAATATTCGCAAATACGGATAGGAAAGAAAAAAGTCACAGTTTCGCGGCAAGGGCGAAGCAATGAATGCGATAGCAAGAAATTGGAATGTCGCACGAAGATCGACGAGCAGCTCGATACTTGCAGCTTCCCGCTGAAGCACAAAGAAAGACGCTCGAAAAGGACGCGCAGGTATACAAAGGACAAGCGTGAAGTAACAACTGTCACAGTTGTTACGCCTTTGTGTCTGAGAAGCGCGCTGCAGTTGTCGACAATTGGGCGTACTACACCTTTTTGCTGCAGGAACAGTCCAGAACTGACTCGGAACACGAGTCGAACTCAGCCAATGTGCCACCTCCTAGTGGCTATGCATCAACACAGCAAGAAGGCGAGAAGCAGAGGAAGAGGAAGCGCGGTGCGGCTGCAGGCGAGGGCCGGTTGCACCATGGCTCCGCCGCCTTACCCGGATGTTTTCGGCGAGAGTCGCTACCTCATAACCAGCGAGCACATGAAGGCGTTCCGTGTGCGGCTGCTCGGCGAGCATCGCAGCAGGGAGACGGCCGCCTACCACCCGAGCGACCGGCGACGCATCCTGGACAGCGACCAGTACTGCTGGCGCTTCATCGTCCACAACCGCCTGGACCTGGAGCGGGCCGTGCGCATGACCGATGTGGCCCTCAAGTGGCGAGCACAGGTGCGGCTTTATATATGTGACAGAAGTTTGTCCCGCTGTAGCTAAGGGCGGTGTTTTTACAGACATTGCTCTCTGGTACCCCAGTCGCCCACGAAGGAGGGTCCGAGTTGATCTCGAAGTGACAGAGTTTTAAAGTAAAAAAATTAAGGCAGCTCCGCACTAGCGGTGCCAAGCCTGAAGGAACAGCTGGTCTGGGCTATCTAGCTTTCTTTCACTCTGTCCATTTATTTCTTTCTCTATTTCACGCTTTTTTACCTATTCTCATCCCCTTATTTCTCCCACTCTACCTACTTCTTTCTCTTTCCGTCTTGCTCTCGGTTTTTTCTATCTCTTTTCTTGTCTTTCTTTCTCTCTCTTTCTATCTATTTCTTTCTAGCTCTTTCTTTCCCTGAACTCGATCATTCTCTTAGCCCTCCGAGTTAGTGCATCCTATGCCGGACAATTCGGCGCAGCGGGAGAGCGAGGAGAGCAACGTCAGCACTCCTCGCTAAATAGCGAGATGGTATATGGGAAGGTTTAACTCCTTTAAACCTCGCTAAATCAGGCTCTACATTGTCTAGCTTTCCATTTCTTTGTACTCCATCGCTGAGGCTTCCACTCCCTTTCTCCACAGCCACTGTAGCTCCGCTGACCCTCAGTCCTTACGACGTTATTTACTTACAACCTTGGTTGATGTCCTTCAATCAGGTGCGGCTGCACGAGCTGACCGAGTCGAGCCTGCCCAGGAGTTGCCTGCAGGCCGGCTTCGTGTACCCGTTCAACGTGGACCGCTACGGGAACCACGTGCTTCTGCTGCGACCCGCCAACATCCGCAGCCTTGCTATGGTCGACGTCCGTCGCGTGCTCGTCTTCTTCGTGGAGACCCTGCTGCGGCGACAGAACGCCTCGCGCATAACACTGCTCGTGGACTGCGTCGGCAGCGACCGCCACCAGGTTAAGTCGTCTCGTTCAGTATGCTTTGCCTGACAAAAATGTAATTTCAGCATAGATAGAAACGGGGACTCTAAAAACAGAAGGGCTGCCCCCATTTCCTGGTGATCAGTAGTTGGCTGGTGGCTCCCTTCTCGAGTAATCTTGGACTCGATAAGTGCGACCAGAGCCGTAACCAGGACTTCTTTTTCGGGGGGGGTTGATGCGTCGAACGGTTAACTTTAGCAACTGGGGGTAGATGTGAAAGCGTATAAATACTTTAGTATCACTCGAAAAGTTAAACCATTAAAAAATTTCGGGAGGTGTCAGAACCCCCCTCAACTCCCCCCTAGCTACGGCCTGAGGAGTGCAAAGATAAATCACTTTGTAGCTGTTTTATAAGCACGTGGTCCGCAGTGCATGTTCCGGAGTGTGAATTAAACCGCTTTTATTAACGGAGTTGGAGCTGACGAGAGGACAACACATTCGGGCCTATAGTTTCACGATCGTTCGCGCTAATTTGTGCTTACCTAATACACCATCAAAGCCTCGGTGACAGCACGTATAATAATTATAAAAAAATGTAGATATCGACGGCATGGCTGCGTTCTTCCATATTTAATGCCACACTAATCCTAATGATGATTGTAGATCATCATCGGTAAGAGGCCATGGTCTTCCATTTTCATCAATAATATCTGAATTTCAGCTTTTTCGCGAACAATACTGAAATCTCTCCTGAGCGATACTGAAGGACAGCAATAGATTTCCATTGCTCTGCGTGTCTCTCTCTCTCTGATGTTCTGTTCAAAATTTGAATTCTGAAGAAACACAGAGCGTGACAAACATTTCGATTGTTTCTTTCTGTCAGCACTGCACGCTGTGTGGACGAGACGAAAAGCTGTAATGAGCATACAACCACAAAATAAATTAAAGGGGTTCACACACCTTTCGAAGCTGAGTTTATTCAGTCATACAAATCTCGTGTATACAGAGACTGCTCTGAACAAGTGTGAAGCTTTCTAAATGCTTACATATTTTATTTTGATATGAAAGTCAGTTTTCTCGTCATCATCATTTATTAAATCCTTAAAGGCCTTATACAAGGCATTACATAAGAGGGGGGGAGAACAAATAAATATTGTAAGGACATGTCACAAATGCAGGGCTTAAATAATAACGGTGAAGTAAA
The DNA here is from genome assembly GCA_030522465.1 of Rhipicephalus appendiculatus. NCBI lineage: Eukaryota > Metazoa > Arthropoda > Arachnida > Ixodida > Ixodidae > Rhipicephalus > Rhipicephalus appendiculatus. The sequence continues at coordinate 55,582 of JALIZH010013293.1, read as the reverse complement.
GATACATTACCCAGCGTTGAACATAAGCATAAAGCAAATTGGGAAAGTGAGAACTATTACACGCGGTTGGTTGGAAGACGCGAACATGAATGATTACTGTAAGATTAAAAGAAACAGAAGAGTCTTTGTTGAACATGTTGTTGAAGAACTGGTTAGTGCAAGGGTCAGCTAAAAAAGTGGCTGCAGATTCATGAAGTGAATGCTGATGATGGGTCGAAGCAGTGTGCATCTGTTCTGGTTAACAGCCTTTTATATTCTTGTTAACCTCTTGTTCTGTCATATGCTTTGATTGATGGGTGGTTAAGTGTTGGTGTTTTTACTGTGTTGTGACCTTTTATTTTGTTTTCTTTTAAAACCATATGCGCGCTATGTACGCTCTGTAGACGGTATTGCGCACAGATGTTTCGCAACTGCGCTTCGACTAGGGACTACGGTGAGCCTCGACGACATTGTGCGACCCTAAGGTGCTTCGCCCCTAAAAGAGAAGACAGCGACGCTCTGGATTTGACTGGGTCGTGCTCTTGAACAGATTCAGGAAGAGTTTTTCAATGTTCAATGGCTGACGGCAGGAAGGATTTGTTAAATGTGTGAGTTGAGCCATGAAAACGTTTAATACTTTTGGGGTTGAACAGTCGACGGGAGGTGCGAGTTGGCGGAATGAGCAGAATGCCATTCGGGTGAGGAAAGTTGTGGTATAGTTTGTGGCCCTGGTGATAGTTAACTAGTGCGACGTCAGGCCACAGTGTCAATTCTGGTGATTACCAGTATGGCTGGTGTTGAGAAGGTCAGGTTAAAGTATTCTAGTTCACTGTAGTCAGGTGACACACCTACAAAATGGCTGCTTAGCGCTGCCCATAGAGGATTATGGAGGCTCTCAGGGAGCAGTCTGGGGAAAGGTTTTCACAGACTACTCCCTGGGCGCCGCCATAGTCCTCTCTGGGCTACGCTAAATAGCGTGACCCCCCCAAAAAGTGCACCGCCGAGGCTGTGACGTCAGCCTTTGTACTCCCGTGCACAGCCCAACATGGCGGCGTTTTTTTCTCTCCTGTGGAAAGATCTCTACGTCTGTGCGAACTCATCCTTGTTGAGAGAGAGAAATAAACAGCGCTGCGAGTGTGGGCTTCTTTGCCGCACGAGTTGTATTTTGCACTCCACAAGTCAATCGATGAATCAAGACCAACTGGCCCGGTGGACCATTTCCTTGGTCAGTTGGATCACCTTGACCGTTTCCTTGGTCCGGTAGATCAAAAAGCGGGGAAACCTTGAAAGCTGGGCTTCCCAATGTGCTCAAGCCTTATTTGTCGCGTTGCTTCAAGCCGGCGCGATCGCTGGAAGCTATGATAAGCGAAGCGTGTTAATCAGACTAAAAGCGGAAACATGTTAAACCTTTTTTGGCTCTCCTGGCTCGTACCAACTAAAACATTCAACACTTATGCACTCTCATAGACTCGTAGAAACTTGGATATAGAGCAGCAGTGATGTTAATCCTTCTTGATGAAAGAATTTCCTTCAACAGGAAAAGATTTGATCAGTCCGTAGGACATTTAATGATTTCCGCCCGTATCCGCATCGTCAGTGATTTAAACTTCAGGCAAGGCAGAGCACGATAAAAGCACGACAGAGTGTTGTAACGTTATAGAGCCCCTGCTTGCGGTAGCCGACAGTGACCACTAACGAAAGTGTGTGTGTGTGTGGGGGGGGGGGGCACGCAAGACCACTCTTGCCCCCCCCCCCTCTGGTAGATACGCCTGTGGCTATGTAATTAATTTTCCCGGGTGCACTTACGCTTGAAAGTATATTTTCTAGGCTCTTGAGGACTTGTCCTTTCATTTGACTCAAAAAGAAAGAAGGAAAGTTTTCGTGACGGTAAACATCCTTTTGGGTCCAATTGCAGCTGGACCTGGGTCGGTATCTGTTGGCCTTATTCCGCTGCTACTACCCTCGGTCGCTGGGCTTCGTTCTGCTATGGCAGCCCCCGCGCTTGCTCCAGGGCATCTGGAAGCTCTGCAAGGGCCTGATGCCCGTCGAAGCCCTGCAGTGGGTACGCTTCGTCACGGCCAGGGACATTGGCCGCTACGTGGACCCCGACAAGCTACCCGTGCACATGGGGGGGCACCGACAAGTACCAATACGCGTACGTGCCCGGAAGACCTCTGGGAGAACGATGTCCCAAGCTGGCACCCCTGGACCCCGTCAGCTGCCCAACGGCGAGCCTGCACGTCTACGGCATGTTAACGGCATGACATGCCACGTGTGCCATAGACGTGCCTTCCCATCAGTTCCCAATGGTGCGCTATAGTGACGTCTTTTAGACCGGAAACACGTGACTATTTTTGGAACAGTGGCTTCTAAGTGCCTCGGAAGAAGTGTGACGGTAGACAAATGCACGCGCCATCTTTGTAACGACGTTGTTGGTCCCCAGATTAGGCTCGGCCGACATCTCCGCTCTCCTGCGATTCGTGACAATGTGACAGAACAGAGGTACTGTTGATACCAATATTATTGTCAAGAAAATTTCAACACGGTGGGAAAAAAAAAAACACGATCGCACGAAAAGAGAGCTGACACGGACAATATTTGTTAATGAAGGTAACTAGCAAATTTTTTTTGATAACTTATCTTGAAGATAGTATAGAAAGGGCGATCCCTTGTTGACGCAGAAAGAAGGTATACTGTGACGTGTTCAATTTTTTACTGATAACTTCTACCGAATTCACGTGTTTAAATTTATGCTTAGAAGTAAAGTTGAAATTTTATGCAGTTAACAAAATATTCTAGGTGCATTGTTTTCCTGTTTTGCACGACTAAGTGAAATGGCGCAATAAGGTCACGTGACAAAGGGTAAACTAACGATATCGCATCTTACGGCTTCGCTTGTAGCGTTCTCCAGCGTGTCGGTGATAGAGACCAAAAAAATAGTATGAGGTATAGTTTCCATAAGCCACACGGCTGCGGGTTCAGGGTCAGGGGGGCATCAATACCTCTACCCCCCAAAATTTTTCAGTTTGCAGGCGTGTATGTACACGCACACTTAAACACACGGACATGCATGGAAGATTGTAAAATCACCCTCCCCCCCCTCCCTGCCAATATCGAGGCGACTGTATGTTTTACCTAGGAGTCTTGTGTGGCACGATTATGGAGAGGTTATGAACCCAACATGTTTTTTCTTGGTTGCGTTTATAACCATCTTATCTTTTTCTTCATTTTTGCTCCCCTTGCCCTCCGCACTTCGAGCGTTTCCATCCATCCATCCATCCGTCCGTCTGTCTGTTACTACATACACGAAATAACTTTTTATTTAATTGTAACAGTGCTTTGACGAATATTACTGCATGGTCATGGCATGAATAAAGTGAAAATCCTGTCATGTACGTCGCCAAACCCCTTTCCTCCAGACACTTGTCTTACCGTTTACCACGGTCTGCGGTATGCGGGTACGCGCCACAGGTGATTGACAGTTTATATTTACCCAGAAATGGCGAGAACAGACACTGGTAATTTAAACGCGAGAGCGTTAAGGAAAACTGATATCGGCGGCGTTGACCCGACGAATGCAAATAATAAATTAGGAACGCAGTAGGAATAGAACCCAAGCATTCTGCGTGGCACTCGGGTATTCTACCACAACGCCACGCCAGGTCTGAAAAATCATTTGGAAAAACGCTCACGCAGGTGTAATTTCGGTGAAACGTCAATTGTGGTTGTGGTGCTGGCTACCTAATTTCAAAGCAATAAACACTACATATGAACTCCCTACGACACAAGCGTCATGTGAGGTCTGTGGTTCCAGTGCTGGCTCCGCTTTTATAGCAGTCTAATAAAAATACATTTGTATTCCTATGATTCAGCGAGCATTCAAGCATTGCTCGACCCCGGAGGAATACGCTAACGAAAGTTACGTATGATATTCACATCGTCGCACCGTAAAGTGCACTTCGTTCTGATAATACTGACGTCTATGCTATAACGTGAGTGCTGACGTTACGTCAGACCATACGTTAACCTTTAAACGCCAGTGTTGTCGTTACTTGTAAGCCCACGATGGGCACACAACTACTCCTACCAAAAACGTCAAACCACCTCGTAACGCCTGGCTCAAAGCCATAAATGCAGTATAGAACTGCTCGCTGACTGCTTGGTATGAAGCCGATTCCCACAAGGCGTGAGTTCTGCCAAATTTTCGATGCTACGACCCAGTGGCGTAGCCAGGGGGGTAGCACACCGGGCACGTGCGCCCCCCCGAATTTTTTTTTCCATGGTATATAGAGCCCAAAATGGCACCCAAGCACATCTGCCTGCCCGGTCCCCACGCAAAATCAAGGAGGTGCCCCCCTCCCCCCCCCCTCCCCCCCCCCTACGAAAAAAAATTTTGCCTACGCCCCTCTTACGACCTATCGGTCGCGTTAGTCATCCATTCGTGCTCTTCTATGCCAATTTTGGTATACACCAAGTGAACGAGACATGAGTTATGCCAATTTTGGCATACACCAAGTAAACGAGAGACGAGTTTTTTTTTTTTTTTTTTTTTTTTTTTTTTTTTTAGTCGATTTTCGTTTCAAGACACCTAAACCAGAAGAACGCAGGTGAACCGGAGGTAGTTCGCAAGAAAGAACTGTGTTGCTCGGTGCTCACGCAAAAAAAAAAAAAAAAAAAAAAAAAAAAAAAAAAAAAAAAAAAAAAACCTTATATATGCCTCTGGAAACTACTGGAACGAACAGACACTAAATAAGAACAGAACATTCACTTTATTTTACAATGGCTTTTGCAAGAGTTAGACAGGGCGGGACCCAGCGCACCATCCTCACAGGCATGGGCGTGCGCAGGGTTCCCCGTCATGTGGGGGGGGGGGGGGGGGGGGCGAAGGTTCGTCGCCGCGCCCCCCACCCCCCTCCATATTAAAGGGACACTAAAGGGAAAAACGATTTTTCGCGTATTAGTTAAGCACAATTTCACAATCCCGAAAACACCACTCTTACCGCGACACGACCCTTGGTAAGCGAGAAAACACGCGAAAAAAAAAAAAAATGCGGATGGATGACGCCACCTTTAGATTCCCGCACCAAACACCGTGACGTCATAGATTCTGAAGGCGTCTACTGAGTCCTACGTAGCTTCTAATAAATAAAAATGAAGTACATTGTCATCTGTGGGTGCCATAGACTTAGCATACGAAGTTTCAGAAAATTTCATCGAGCCAATGTCACGAAAATACAAAAAATACATTTGGAATCTCTGACGTCACGCGCGCAGATATCGGCGCCAAATTTAAAAAAATAAAACTTTAACCTTGATTTTCTCCGCTAATAATGAACCTATGATAATGAAACATATGACATTAGAGTTCTCAGAGTGCATTTTGTCAACCTAAACCAAGTCATTGTTTCACTTTAGTGTCCCTTTAAGTCAATGTATGGGGCAGACTTTGCACCCCCCCCTTCATAGGCGACTAGTGGGGCGCCCGCCCCCTCTGCCCCCCCTCGTGCGCACGCCGATGCTCACAGGGTGTGCAGTATGGAGGAAGGAACAATTAGGAGAGAGCATAGCACAACAAAACTGAAGCCGAAGAGAGAGCGTCGGCCAAACACGCGATCGCGCCCAGCAAAGATTGGCACATAAGGTGATGAGCTGACATGACGAGGATTAGGGCGAATGGAATGGCTTCTTGGAAGGTATGGTTGCCAGGGCTGACTGCGAGACGCAATGCCCTCTCCTATGATGGCCAGAAAGCTGAACTACAGTTGGTAAGTGGGAGGATTGACAGATACTCAACAAAAAAGGGGGTAAGGCATGCAAACAAGCACACAAGAGAAAAGAACAAGCCAACACAAACGCCGACAACAGACTGTAAGGGCGCAATGCAGAGGAAAAAGGACGCAGAAGCTCATCTGCGCATGCGCAGGTACGGTAGCGCCACCTGCCAATGCATAAAAGCATAAAAGGTAATCAAAGGCTGGCCCACGCATACGCTTCCACTACTATCGCGCTGTTTTACACTATGATTATGTACCAACAAGCTAAAGTTCATACGCTTTTGAAACTCTCCTTTCTTGTCCTAGGTGTACAAATTCTTGTAGACCCTCTAATCTATGGTTTCCAATTGTGAACTCTTTCTATTTCACCAGGCTATTCAGCATTAGCTTTGTCATCATTATATTAATATTTGGCCTACTTTAATACTTTCTCAGTTGTTCCTCAATAATTTTGGCGCTTCGTTGCCATGGTTAGTGAAGAGTACTATGTCACTGTAATTACGCAGTTTAATTACATTTTAGGAGTAATTATTCCGTTCCTGGCGTTTGTCTCTTGTTCTCTGCTCTTCTCCTAGTTTATTCCTCCTTCCACGTGTTACACTGTTGTACGGCTAGGCGGTCAGGCGAAGTTCTCGTCCAAGTAGTGCTGGAATCCGTTGCGCAGGGGATCCGACACCAGTGCCCTCACTTGGACCGGGAAACTCTTGAGAAAGAGGTTCGCCGCTGCCGATATGAGCAGCCCGTACGGCCACGGCCCGCTCACCGTGACGTCAGCTCCAATCAGCTTTGTCACTTGCACCCCCACCACGCGGATGGGGGAGGCGGCGGCGTCGGCGGCGGCGGCGCGGATCGCTAGGTTGCGAGGCAGCGACACCGACGTCTTGAGCGACATGTGCCGCGTGAACACCGACACCGTGCCTTCGGAGCTGCGGGAAAGAAGTGGACTCGTATGAATTTCTCTCTGCGTCTGACAAGCGAATGACTCAAGGTGCGGCGAATACCCGTGCCGCACGGGTACAGAAAATGGCATTAACTTCCTAATGCCTTGAGATTTAATGCCATTTGCGCGGTGCCACACGGGCAAACGAAATGTCATTCACCCTTAATGCCATTCGTCACCTAATGCCTTCGCTAGAACTCATTCGACTGAGAAATGTATACTTTCGACGCCAAAGCTTACTCAGTGTAGTGCACATAATACATTTAAAACAACATCCATCGTGTCAAAATTAATAAATACACGACTTTGAACAGAAAACGTATTTTTCCTTGTTGTACCATACATTCTAGGCTTCGGATTCGACGTGCAGTGGCCGAAGTTGCTGAGAAATGTTGTAAAAGACCCGGACAAACTCAAACTAATGGCAATATAATAGCTTACTGTTACATGTCACTATTCCTGAAAGCAGGTTAGCGTTTTTAAAATGCGTGTTTGTATTTTATTATTACCCTAAAATTGCGCATTTCAGAAGTCGCTGTTATCGAAATTTCAGGTCAAATGCCATTATATTTAGACGTGTGGCAGCTCGGTCCTTGTCAGATAGAGAGGACTTCTTTGAACTGCATTGTACCAACTGCACTTTTCAGCCACTCTTTAAGGGGCCCTAAACCTCTCCGAGTTCAAAGACGAGAAAGCTGTTTCTTTCTCACGTTCACTACCCTTACTACAAGCGCCATGTCCTCGTCATTCATTCATTCATTCATTCATTCATTCATTCATTCATTCATTCATTCATTCATTCATTCATTCATTCAGTTTATTTAGACAAAAAGAAAATTTGCCTAGGTTGAAGGAACTAAAGGCAGATTACTTCTGCCTGACTAGGGTCCCTCCACCCATGCATTTACTCAGATGCAGTGCAACGAAAAATACATATTTCTTTTCTTTTTTATTTGGGGGGGGGGGGGGGGGGGACACAAAAGCCAAATTAAATACGTAGAAAGCATATCTGAAATATACACTTCAAAATATCCCGCAAATGTCAACACCAATTTGCCCATAGCAAGACAATAAAAGATATGTAAAAAACTGAAACCATGAGAATATTAAGTCAGAAATATTCATAACTCGTAGACGATATAAGCACCAAGTGTTGAGCTTGTAATGATTTCGTGCTTTTGGGTTACACGCTTTTATCTCCGCATGCGCAGTCGAAAACCCACAAAACGAAGTGAAATCAGCTGATCGCGCACAGTAGCCATGCGAAACAAGGCAGAATGCGCATCGACAGCGTTGCAGGGCATGGTGGGAGAGTATTCACTACAAATATATCCCTCGTAGTACAAGGACCAATCGGGAGCTTACGCCGTCATGACGTCACGTGAACAAACTGCTGGCATCACGAATTGTGCCTAAACCCCGGGAAGCGCCAGGTGGGAATAACGCACTCGTTCTTCGTATTTTCACAGCTTAATTGTTTCGGGGACCTTTCACGAAGCCGCAATAATAAGCAAGCACGTAAGAGAAGTAATAGAAGCTGAAATTAGTCGCAAGTTAGGCGAGTAATGTGTTACCTCAGCGTCGATCATACTGTCAGGCCCATGTTCACAAACGAACCTTATCCTTATCTAATGTTTTCCTTAAATTTTTGTAAACTCGACGAGCGTTGTGAGAGCACAAAAATGGTAACAGGGTAAAAGGTAACTACAAGATGTATTCGTGAACACTGGCCAACTTTATCAAACGCACTGAAGGCGAAAAACAGATAAGGAAAACGCGAGATAAGGATAAGGTTGGTTTGTGAATACGCCCCCCCCCCCAAAAAAAAAAAAAAAAAAACAGAGCTCGAATTTATACGAGTGATGTTTAGAATTCATTACGGATAGTTTTAAGCGCACAAACAACAAACAAAGACGTGTGGGGCGCTTGTATAACTTCTTCTCTTATGTCTTTGTTGAGTGCGCGCTAAATATTATCCATAACGAATTCCTACCAACTCGCCCAGTTTTCATTACATTTTCGAGGTTTGGAAGCTGATGAAGAGCTTCAAAGCAGTGACGTGCACAACGATGTGGTTGTGAACACATTAGTAACGTAGGCAGAATTTTTTTTCGGGGGGGGGGGGGGGGGGTGTGTTTTACCGTAGCTGTGCGTGCGTTTGTATGTCTGTGCGTGCGTATATGTGCGTGATGTATATACACATGCAAAATTAAAATTTTAATTGGGGGGTGTTTCGTGGTGAAATTAACGTCATTAGAGCTTGAAAAAGTACAACTTATCCATCTAAATCAATTCATTGTTTCCCTTTAGTGTCCCTTTGACAAACAAACCCAAGTCTCAATAATATGGAAGATCCGAGACGTATACGCACCCGAGCAAGATTTTGGGGAAGGCCTCCCAGTCGAAGGCGATCTCGCTGTTGTTCAGCGCCACGTGCACCGCGACGATCATGCGTTGGGCGTCACAGCGTAGCAGCATGGGTTCCCGCAAGTGCACCGAGGCGGCGCCCCACAGGCGACCCCGGTACAGCCGCACGCCTGCGACGCCGCACTCGGGTCCGTCGCCCAGCACCAGCGGCTCGGTGGCCGTGAGCGCGGGCCGGAGCTCGTCCATCAGCGTGCGCACCGCGGCGTTCACGAACTTCTCGTTGCCGCACAGGGCGTCCACGGTCCTGCGCATGCGCCGTCCTGGCCGCAAGTGGCGCTCGGGTCAGATGCGGCATAGAGTCGCTTACTCTTAATCACGGTGTAAGAATATACATAGTGCTCTTAATACAGCAGTATACACTCTAAGAAATGATCGAGTAAAAAGGGTGTCTTTGTCCCTCAACAATAATCGTCATCTATCTTGCGTTCCTTTCCTTGTATTAGGGAGTTTTCGAATAGCGTACGCAAAGCTTTGCGGTCCTTGCTGTCACCCGCTATTTCCGTCACTTAACGGGGGGCCCGCAAGAGGTTAGCGTATGACGCATGCGCAGTTGCGGCAAACCCAAACGCAAAGCTTCGCGTACGCTTTTCGAAAACCCCCTATTATCGCCGCGCGCCCAGCAGTTTCAGGTCACGAATGACATGCGCGTTATCACCGTGACATAGCATTCTCGATAGGAAAGTGGCTAGCGCCGAGTTTTCAAGAAAGGAAGCGCAAGCAAGCCGGATGACGATTATTGTTGTGGGACAAAAAAAGACAACATTTTTAGTTGGTCATTTTTGAGAGTATATACGTTTTTACAAATTTAGGGGTGCTACAGCCACAGCTCTGTACACTCTAAGAAAAGATCGAGTATTTTGGGTAGTATTTCAGTCAGACAACCGTAATCGTGATCTATATGCCTCGCAGTACTTTACGCAGTCCTGGCACTTCCAGTGCCTCCAGGTCACGAACGGCGTGCTCGCCATCAGCGTGACACAGCATTCTTGACAGTAAAGTGGCGAGTGTCCGCAGTTTTCAAGAAAGGAAACAAGAGCCAGCCAGATGGTGATTATGGTTGTGCCAGAAATACTCCTTAAATACTCGAATTTTTTCTTAGGGTGTAATAAAAAAAAGAGCGAGCAAAAGGGGCGTCTTTTTGACCCACAACAATTACAGTCACCTTACAGTCAAGGCGAGGAAAAGCACGCGAGATAGATGATCATTTTTGCGGGACGAAAAGACACCACTTTTCTCGAGAAAGGACCAACAGAAATATTCTGTAACCACGTAGCACCAGAAACGATATGCAGTCTGTGAGAACCAAGTTCTGCAAGCTCGGGTAGACCCAGTGACTTCGCGCGCTGCGGGAAGATTAGAAACGACCTAGAAATAAAATTGAAGCAGTTTTTATTTGATGGCTCTGTAAATTTCTATCGCTTACAGTGAAAACAGACCGTCCTTTCCTATTCCATCCAACTCTCGGGCCAACGCCCCACAGATGTGCAATGCAGTGGGGGGGGAAACCGAAAGCAAGTACGACTACTTATTGCCGATGGCTCACCTTTTATTTTCACAAAATTCGACTTAATAGCTTTGTTTCGACTAATATTACCCAAAATAGACACTACACTCTCGGATGGGTTGCACGATTTCATCGAATTTAACCAACAAACCAACGAATCACGATAGCAAGAAGTTTGCAGGCATAAAATGCAACTGCAGCTAAAAGTGGAGATCATTGGGAGAGACCTTCGTCTTCATGCGGACACGAAGATCACGTCACGTGGGCGCGACGGTGAAGAAGACGACAATCGGGTTGCTGAAGAATTCTCTTTTTATACATTTGAGCGAGCATGATAATTTCATATAAAATTTGTAATGTTTCTTTATTTTTTAACCTCCATTATTATAAACTTCCATAACAGTTTATAAAACTACTCAATTCTTGGCCAATCCCCCACTGTGGGTGTGAGCCACAGTAGAAGGACAAGAACAAGACGAACTCTATTGGGCTTACTTGTGTCCCGGAAATGAAAAGTGTAAGTACAAGCAACACCATAGGCGTGTGCACGAGGGGGGCAGAGGGGCGGCCGCCTCCCCTAGACACCTAAGAAGGGGGGGCGCAAAGTCTACCCCCATACATTGACTTAATAGGGAAGGGGGGCGCTGCGACGAGCCTTCGCCCCCCTCTGAAGCACGCTGTACACCGATAAAATGCGTCGGCTTTTTATAGATGCCTTAGGCTTATGGAACCTTCCAGCGTTATCGCGATAGTGCTCGCGTTGCCTCCAGAATAAACCGTAATCTTAAAAGCGTAGTTCTAACGCGCAATCTTAGCCATAAGCGTACGCAGGGTTCCCCTTCAGGGGGGACGAAGGTTTATCGCAGCGCAACCCCCCCTCCCTATTAAGTGAATGTATGGGGCAGACTTTTGCCCCCCCCCCCCCCTCTTGGGTAACTTGGGAGGGGGGGGGACCACCCCCGCCACCCCCCTCGTGCGCACGCCTACGATCTTACAAAAAAGTCTGAAGCACTCGTGATGGTAACAGGTTTTTACGTGTAAAACCCGATCAGATAAAAATAAAGGAGAAGCGCGGGTGGCATTCAGTTGTGTAATGTACATAGATGATGACGACGTCGATGTTGAAGACGATAAAATGATGATGACTAATGATGAAAAGCGTATGACCCACCTGCCATCCTGCGTTGCGGTCCATAGCTTCCGGTGGCCGTAGCAACGGCCGCCAGTAGTGCGGTCACTGTCACCAGAAGCATCACTGCGGCTTTCAATGCGAGCGTGTCGATCAATGGCAAGATTATTTCTGAAAAGCACACACCCTAAGCACAGTGCCGCCTGTCTATGCAATCACGTTGCCGGTCTGATGCTTTTCGGCAGCGCGCCTTCAGGAGGCGGGTAGACGCGCGCCGCGAAGGTACTCGCCGAGTGCATGAGCAGTCGCTTTCGAAAAAAAAAAAAGCGAGTCCAACAAGGAGGGCAACGACGTCGGGGCAACCTCGAACGTGGTTGCCCCCGACGGCGGCTTGTGAAAACTTGTGAAACACGAATGTTGCAAGGCATGCCGTGGCATGTTACAGTGGAGGAATCTGCAGAGAAAACCACGCCCGACGTGAACTGGCACTGGGAGCGGTGTCTTTCTAGACTTTCCTAGCATGCCTCGATACGTACAAAGCGTTTGGTTTGACCAACACTCGTCAAAGGAAAAATGAAAAAAAAAAAAAAACATTGACGTTTCATGCCTCCGTTCGGGTCCATTGATGGACAGTGAAGTTAGAATGGACATACGGCTATTTATTTTTTTGCACTATCATGCCTCGAGCGCCGCACCTGCAGGGTAGTGTGTTTCTATACAGCAGGCGCAAACACAGTCATCCCGCCTCAAGCCTTAGAGAGAATGTTTTATCCGATCCCCAGCACAGGGTATCCAGCCGGTCCAAGAACTGGCTAACCTCCCTGTCCTTCCGCTTGTTTCCCTTCCTCCTTTATCCGATCTGTCCGTGACTCTAATGGCCTTCCAAGACAAGCCTGACTCATCCGGTGTCAGGTTGCTCACCGTCCTTCATTCAGGAACCGTAGCTCTTTGTGGCCAAGGCGGAATGGGGGGTCTGAGGTTGAAGGCGAGGACGAGATTTCTGCAGCACGAGTCAGCGTCTGTAGGGGAAGTAGACGGAAAAGGTGAGAAGAGGGGAAGCGGAAGGAGTGGGCGACGTCCATGCCTCAGGACGAGGCGAGGGACCTCTACGGCCGCGCGCATACGGAACAACAACAATCAAGGCGGGTTCCGTTGAAGGGATTTGTGTTGGGTGTGAAAACTTCCTTCCGAGCAGGCTGTCCTAAACTCCGCTACATGGGTCTCTCTCTCAACGATGGTGATTACTTGCGGCCATTCCAGTCAGGAAGGGGACAGTCGCGCGGCTTAAGAATGCGAAAAAAGCAAAAAAAAAAAAAAAGAAAAGAAAAGAAAGAGAGACGCACGCAGGGAAGACAGCGTTGGCGACGGAAAAGCGCGAACACACGAGAACAGAAAAGCTCGTACGCTTACACGACATTCAGTGACCGAGCCGTGCTAACTTCAGTTACTTCAGTGGCTGCAGTCCGGCCACTGAATTTGTTTTTTTTTTAAATGGCCCAATTTTTACCTTTCTTTGGAACCTCCCTGTCTTTCGTTCTCTCGTAGGGGCTTGCTTCGTAGATAAATACCGGTAAGAATCAACCGTGGTGGTATTTCAATAAAATACGCATGACGTGCGAATTTGACTGGAAATTTGAGCGCAAAGAACAACAATCACAAGAGCGAGATAACAGGACAAGCGCTGTTGTCTCGCTGTTGTGATTGTTGTTCTTTGCGTACAAATTTCCCGTCAAATTATGCACCATCTCGCCGAATTTCAAGTTTTGTTAAACGTGCGAATGATCTCGTAAATACGGGAAAATCATTGTAAATGGGTTCCGCCAGAATCTGTTTTAGAGAATGCTTTATTACCGATATAGCTTGCAGCGGGAATGCGTTAAATATCCATATTTACATGTCCTGCTAACAGCGAAATGCGTGCGAAAAATGACGCCGCATATTGAAATGCGGTGTGTGCATCGAAAGCAGCACATGTGAAGGCGCGAAACCAATCGAACGGTATTGCACAGAGGCGGCGCTCATGACCGTTGTATATTTAATCAAGTTATGAACAGCAACCTCCAAAAGTCAATCAAGCGGACACCTCCTTGAACTCCCATTTTCCTTCGTTAAGTTGGCACATGTTCTTTGCGGGTGGTACATGTTTCACTGCCTTGAAGCATGGTGCGGCGTTGTGCTGCGTTCGTTCGTCACTCGACGGATATGACGTCTTGCCCTTCGGTTAGTGATGGCAGCCGGCGGATGACGTCCCGCACGTTGACGTGTGCCACGTAGATGTCGTCACCGATGGGCATGCCGCCACGGCGCCGGCCGGCCGCCGCGTTCACGGGGTCGTAGGGCTCTTCGCCCAGCTTGGGACCCGAGTAGCCGGAGTCCTGGTCCACCTGCATCGCGACTCCTCGTCATCAACGACCACGTTTCGTTCAATACCTGTCGTCGTGCATAGAGTTGAGCATAACGTTTCCTCGCGCCGCTACTCTGCGAGCGCCGTCACGTGGTGCGAAACGACGTCAAGTTAGAGAGGCAAATGTTCAATTTTGCCACGGCGAAGCCAACTTTACGGACGAGACGGCGCGGCCTACGCGCCGGCTTGTTTCCGTCAGTTCCACCTTATGACAAAAGTCATAGCACCTTCATTCACATAAACTATTAAAACCTTTGCAGTAGACGGTGTGATCTCACATTTTGTTCAACAATTCAATTTCTTTATCATTCAGTAATACCGAAGGGTGACTGACGCACATGTCTTTAAGTCTAGATATGTGCCACGCTTCTGCTATTTCTCTTGTCTTCTGATTGGGGTTAACGTACAGAACATCAGTTTTATCAAACAAAGGGCTACACGGCCTAGAGGAACACCGCGCGCAATGCATTGCTAGATGTGTATCTGGCTTTCCCTTCAAATTGTTCAAATGCTCTTTTAATCTAACGTTCAGGCATCTGCCAGTTTGACCGACATAACAGTGGCCACAACTGAAAGGAATCTTATAAACTGTCCTCGTTTATTTGCGCTAAAGTCACAGTATGCAGCTAAACCGTATTACGGGAGATGCTGGTCAATTTTCACGTTTGATGAGGAATGTACGAGTAATTAAGGCTGTCGCCTTAGTAACGACTGATGCCGCACTCACCAGCTTGCCGAGGGCGTAGATGCACCTGGTGACTCGGGGCACATGTCGCAGAAAGAGCAGGTCCTCGGGCTGGAAGAGCAGGCGCTCCTCGACGCCGTACGCCTTGGCGGCGCGGAGGAAGAGCTCGATGTTTCGCCGCTTCTGGCGGAAGTCGTTTCCGCTGCTCACTTCCTCCATGTTCACCGAGCCCGGCCGAACGTGGTTCATCAGCCTGCGCGTGAAAAGAAGATTCCTGAAGTGTTTCGACGTCTACCGATCGCAATAAGAACGGAGCAAAAATGGAGAGCGAGGAAAAGCAGCGTTGTTAACCAGTTTAGAATAACCGGTATCCTACAAACATAAACAGTACCACACCACACCACACGACACCACGCACGCACGCACGCACGCACGCACGCACGCACGCACGCACGCACGCACGCACGCACGCACGCACGCACATACAAACAAACAAACAAACAAACAAACAAACAAACAAACAAACAAACAAACAAACAAACAAACAAACAAACAAACAAACAAACAAACAAACAAACATACAATCAAACAGACAAACAAACAATCAAACAGACAAACAAACATACATATATACATACAAACAATCAATCAGTCAATCAAACAAACACCTGTCAGTCAGTATTGTGCCGTATGCGGCAACACTTTCAGTCCACATCCTCTCGTGCAAGTCAGTTGTCCTTCAAAATTTAGCAATGGCTTCGCTGCTTTCAGTTACTTTACAAAATGACGTTCCGGGATGGTTGCCAGCGACATCGGTCTGAGGTCAAAACCCGGTGGCGTAAATCCAGAAAAATCACAAGCGGGGCACATCTTGCCATGTAGGTCATTTTGTTGCTATAAATATTTATTTTATCTTTACTCATAGATTTTAAACCATGCATTGAAATCAAATTCAAAACGAACATGGGTTCCCTAACTCGCGTAATTTCATTGTTCTATTTTGTCCTCTCTCAAACAGATCGAGTGGCAGTTGCGATTCCAATAGGCTCACACAGCTGACGACTATTGAGCACCAATACACGCTAAAAGAAAAACAGGCATTAAGAATGCTCAACGCAATACACTTAACTGTAAAGCCATTCAGATATCTGATGTTTGAAAGAAATTTCAAGGGGGGCCACTTGAAATTTAGAATGACATTAGAATGACGTCCGTGCGCTCGTATGCCAGGTCTGTCATTACGAGGAAACTGCGCGAAAAAAACGTGGACAAAGGAACGCGCAGTTTCCTCGTAATGTATCACCAACTCGCCCAACAGTCCGCTCTTCCAGGTCTGTCAGAAACGTTTATGCAGCGAGTCAGCAGAAAAGGGAGATGGTGAAGCAGATTTTCCTGGCATCACTATCTGCTTCATATGGCTTTACAACATTACGCATAATTAGTCTGAAAATATAATCGATATTTACATATTTTTCACGTCAATATGTCACTCACTTGCAGAGAGCGACGCCATCTTTGAGAAACTGGTCGTAGTCGAGGCAGCTGACCATCTCGAGGCAATTCCAGATCCATATCAGAATCTGGCTCTCCTTGGTGTTGTCGCGCTGCGATGAGAAATCCATCGTTGTCAGGAACACGTGTACAGGCAGCGATCTTACTTTTGTAAGCACATAATGAGAAGGGAAGTTGGGGGAACTCGAGAAACAGCGAGCTCGTGTTAACCCTTTGTCGGTCGTCCTATATTTTTGACATGGTAATACAAAAACCGGCTGTGCTTTATTGATATAAACTAGAAAGAAATAGTATGAAACAAATTTCATCAAAATTAAGCTAGTAGTTTACTGAAAAAAAAGTGGGACATATATGTCCCACTGACTCATGAGAGTGTTTTCAAAAAGTGGGAAAACACTGTCCCACTGCCTCATGAAGGCACCATCTCGCGATTGCATCAACGGAAATTTTGGGATGAAACGGCCGAAGCAAGTGGCACAGAGTATCACTTCTAATGTTGTGAAGAGAAAAGTTGTGCGGACCTCATTTGAGCAGGAGAACGCCGCCTGCAGTTGCGTCTCTTGAGCCTTCAAAGCGCTGTGGTATGTCCCTGTAAAGCTTACTTCACCGCATGCACCAAACACTTTTTTTTGTCCATTTGGCTGTCCTAGCTTTTGCTGTTGAAATTTTCGAGTACAGATGTTATCCCTGAACATGTGGCTACATTTCAAGAGGTATATAATATCCAGAAAAATATTTCTACGCATTAATATCCGCAATGCGCTGCGCGATTAGCGGGATAATTTTGAAGGGGATTGTTCCAATGCATTTATTGACCAAGTTATTTCGCAAATTTACAAAAACACGTGATGACTGGAAGCTAAGATCGTCTCTCTCAAAAACTAGAAAAGGAGGATATTATCCAGCATTTTGATTGGTAGGTTCTATGCATCTCAAAAACAGGAAAATTCAGAAGCGATCATAAAAAATTGACCGAAATTCAACGCTATTGTAACACTACATCCGCCCTTCGAAAGCGTGGTGAAATTTTTTTTTCGTGATTACGATGACTTAGGTAAGATATGAGTGACTTAATGTTGCGCTAATTGCAACGGGTGATGTGGGAGAAATTTTTTTCTGTAGACGGAAAAGTGGGACGTATGTGTCCCACTGCCGCACAAAGGGTTAATACAAACTCACAGGCAGGCCCGTAGCCAGAAATTTTTTTTTCGGGGGGGGGAGGGGGGGTACTTGTTGAAAACCTTGAAAACCACCTATTGTCATTATTTATTCTGGGTAAAACACCCCCCTCCATCCGAATTTTGGGGGGGAGGGGGCTAGCGCCCCCCTCCCCCCCTAGCTACGGGCCTGCTCACAGGGTTTCTTAGTAAATGAAAGAAGAGGAAATTTAAGGGCGCGTGTTTCTTTGTTAGACACAATATTAATAAGAACTAACCGACGATGATGTCAAGGAAAGTATCGAGGATGTTATTAATAGTATTCATACGTCGGCAAAGAAACTGCAGCTCACTCAGACTCACTCAAGAAATATATTTTGCTCTGAGGACTCACTGGGACTCAGACGCATCAAAATTTTCCTCAACATGAGTTACTCAGACTCATACTCAATGTACTTTTCCCTGACCAGACTCAATCGGACTCAAACTCACCAACATATTACTCAACTGTACTCACTCAGACTCAGACTCACGGCCAGTCGCGTTCTGCAGGACACAATAAAGTTATTTTCCTTCCTTCCTTCCTTCACCACCTGAGTTCGAGTGAGCCTCAGTGAGTCGACTCATGAGTCTGTTAGCTTTTTCAATCTTGCAAGTGTCAATGCTCTTTAACGCCAGTACCTCGCGTAATCGGTGCTCTACGATACGCCTTTATATCTTGTGCCTTCAAATACGAGTTATCTGTGGTTCCAATCCAGTAAGGACATTTTCATGAAATACGCGACTCGCAGGAGATATATACGCGACTGATATGAGATATCTTTATCAAGAATTTCCCTTTAAGAGTTTGCAGGAAAAGGTCGAAGGCGAAATCCATCTTTTCCTTTTCAATCGATGTATTGATCCTCCCCCATCCTATTCCAGAACGCTTTCTGCACGTAACGTGGTTTTGCACTGCCTCCAAGATCGCAGGCATTGCAGGCTTTATGCAGCGCACCTCGTTATTGCTCGACCTGCGTGATCGGCCCACCTGTGACCAAGCGACGGTGCCATGCTATGACGTCGACATCATGTGACGGCACGCAATGTGGCGTATGGTGACGTCACAGACTTTTGCTATCTGTTACGTCACGATGACGTCAAACACCACTGTATAACGTCATCACGTCAATTTTTTTTCATCACTCGTGCTTAGGATGGCGACGCGGGACGCCGACGGTCAATTTTGGCGTTAGACGAGGTATCTAAGGCTTTCGCCTTATAAAGTACCGAATATGTATTTCGTTAACGTCAGACGCACACGTGAAAATCTTTCATTCTAAAAGACTATAACAAAGGTAAAATAGACGACCACCCGATTGTAGCACGAAGCCACAAGGAAATCCGTACGGATTTCTCAGAAAGAAAAGCTACTTAGTTGCCGAAAAATTCGTCCTGGTCCGGGGTTCCAACCCGGGACCAACGCATTTCCGGGGTGGTCGCTCTACCAATTGAGCTAACCAGGAAGCTAGCAATTGACAGTGCGAGGGCGAATCCATCGACAACCCGAAGCACATAGACACAAGTAATGCAAATGAGTTCTGCGGAAGTTCTTCTTTTAGAATGCAAATTAGTTCCGCAGAACTCATTTGCATTCTAAAAGACCAAAAGACTCATTCTAAGAATCTTTCTTAAAGGGATACCAGATCGAGTGAAATAGTGAATCGGTTGAGGTGGATAAATTGTACTCGTAGAACTATAATGTCGTTAATTTCACCATCACAGGTTTATCATTACAGGAGTAAATTAAGGTCAATGTTTCATTTTTAAATTTAGCGCCGGTACCACCGCATATGACGTCACGGATGCATGCATGAACTCCCCCCTCCCCCCTCCCCCCCCTCCCCCCTCTAGAAAATTTTCTTGCTACGCCACTCTGGTGCATATATAGAGCCGGAGAGAAACATCCGAGGAGCCGAGATAAAATTCCGAGCAAGGGTTCCCGAGCTCCGTAAGTTCGAACCGACAGCTTTTACTCGCTACTTGCCTGGGCTTGGCTGATTCAACCATGCATATTTCTCAATGGCAGGGCCGTGTCAGCTCGCATTCCGTCGAGTTGGCTCAAACAGCAGCGACGCTCCGCCGGCCTGAGCACTTACACAAATTCGACGAATAAATTTCAGTCCGACAAGCCAACCGAGACCACCGCTGTCGCGTTGATGTCAATGCCCCGTATAAAATGTATAAATATATGTCTGATAATATCTGGAGTTCCACGTGCCGAAACCACGATATCATTATGAGGCACATCGTAGTGGAGGACTCCGGAAATTTTGACCATCTGGTGTTCTCTAACGTGTTCTGACATCGATCAGTACACACGGGCCTCTAAGATTTCGCCTCCATCGAAACCGCGACGTTCGGGTCAGCAGCCCAGCACCGTAACCGCTACGCCACCGTGGCGGACTGTAAATGTAGTCTGTCGCAAGTCTCAGAGTAGTATTAAAATTTGAAAAAATCCCCCCAAGCACGTTATGCGCAAAAAGCTTACGGATGGGGGCCGGGGAGGATCAATACATGGACTGAGAAGAAGCAGGAGGTGGCTTTCGCCTTCTAGTCGTCTTGAGCGAATGCATAAGAGAAGCGGTTTTCGCCATTATTTGGAGTACCACGCACTGCTGACGCCTCTTGCACACCTCATGCACTGTACTGCCAACCCTATACAGCGAGTGCAATTTTGTGCGACTCCTGCAAACTGACGCGCCAGCAGCTGCTTCCGTCAAAGCCAGCTTCAACGAAAACTATATATTGCACCGTTTAAATGACTTCTAAGCGCAATATGGATTGGTACAAATGGGGAAATAAATTAATGAAAACGTTGATCCTCCCAATTCTGTACAGCGATTTGTTGGTGTGAAGGAACGTTGAATTTCATGGAACACTCAGGGTTACGCTGTTACATGGTACATTGAACTGTTCCTAAATACTTGTATATACGCACACGTGTGTTCATTCTCTATTGGTGGGCAGAAAATAGAACACTTTTATGTAGATTTCTTTAACGGGGTTGTTAAGGTAATAAATTGAATTGGAAGTGAAGTAACTTAAATCTATAACTATTGGGCTACCGCGGTGTTTTAGACAATGGCAGTGCAACGATAATAACAGAGAAATTGGATGAGCCAGGCGCCGCATAACCAGTGCCTCGTTTTTTCTGCTGCTATGGGGGGCTAGGTGGTACGAATGCATGGCTTCTTCGCGCCGCAAGGGGAACTACGGTAGGCTGAGGACCACAGAAAAACACCCGCACAGGGTGATGCGCGCATCCCCCTGTGTGTGTCTTTTTTCTGTGGTCCTCAGCCTACCGTAGTTCCTTGCGGCGCGAAGAAGCCATGCAGTCTTTGTAAGCATTTCGATATTAACTATCGGGTGGGATTCAGAGAACGTCAGTGTATTTTTTTATTCCTGTGCATTACTGCTTGCTCGTTTATCGAGTTTAACGTCCAAAAGCGGCTCATACTAACGTCCCAAAGCGGCTCGCACAGTGCACGGACCTCCATAGCATTTAGCCCCCCATTAAAAATGCGACCGAAATGGCCGTGTTCGAACTCTCGTCTTTCGGGTCAGCAGCCGAGCACCGTAACCAGGGTACCAACCGTTGTTACGTGTATCACCCTGTATTACCGTTACCCTGTGTTACCGTTACGTGTATTACCGTTATAACCGTGTATTACCGTTATGATAATGATTGTCTTGCCAACCATAGCCCAAGCAACAGAATGGAAAAGTTTGGCTAGTTGGAATTTGCGAGGACACATTGCCGGGCTGGTTGGTTGGGGTTTATCACACGGAACAGGGACCGAGAGAGAAGACACGGAACACAACGCTGGAATATTTGAGTGGTCGACTCAGCTCTGAAAAACGAAAGACGCGATTTTCTCACTTCTGCGCATGTCTGCGGTGCTTGGCCTTGTTTTCCTGTGTGTGCGTGTATTTTGTTTTTCGGAATAAATCTTTCAGTTGTGAGACAGCGTGCGCCCTGAGCTTTCTGGTTCTACATCGTCTTTCAGCACTTCCATCCGAAGTCGTGCGAGCAGGGGAAAGGAGGGGGGAGGGGATGATGAGACTTTGCCCCCCTTCCTCCCCCCTCTCATACGCATTCTTTTTCTTTTTCTGACAGAAATTTAAAGTTTCCCATAGTGTGCTGAGCCCACTGACCTTCCCAATAACCACTTCCTAATGTGTAACCCAGCGCACGCCTATACGGCTACACCAACCACGCAAATAGTCCGAGCAACCACTTCGTCCACTTAATAATAATAATATCTGTAGTTTTACGTCCCAAAACCACGATATGATTATGAGAGACGCCGTAGTGGAGGGCTCCGGAAATTTTGACCATCTGGTGTTCTTTAGCGTGCACTGACATCGCACAGTACACGGGCCTCTGCCATTTCGCCTCCACCGAAATGCGACCGCCGCGGCCAGGGATCGAACCAATGACCTTCGGATCAGCAGCCGAGCACCGTAGTCCACTGATCCACCGTGGCGTACTTCGTTCACTTACACAGGTCGACCGAACAACACGGTGAAAGGCGTGTCTCGAATGCGGCGCACGAAACGCCATCGCGTCTACTTAGGTAACAAGCTCACCTGGTGCGGTTGCAGGTCATCCTCCCATTCCTTCTGCTGCACGTCGGCCTTCTTGAGCTGTCGCATGACTCCTCACGACGTTAATAAGCCTAATCCAATCCGCGGCAAGCAGCCGCCGCGTTTCGCTTCCTGCGACGTTGCCTCGTGAGCACTTTTCGCGGGAGAAGGCGCTGGGCGATTTGGCCCGGCCAGAAATAGAGCTTAGCGTGCGCCCCCCGCGCGAGGGAACAAATAGAAACAATAAAGGTTGCGGGAAGAAGCAAAAAAAGAAGTCCAGGGTGCCGGGCTCGGTTTAAAAGTAAAGCGACGACTGGCGGGAAATCTCGCGGGGTGAACCAACGCAAATAGCGCATCATCGTTGCGCACGGATAGAGCGTCGTGTTGTTTTGTGCGGCATTCGGCGCATTCTTTTCCCGTGCATCGACAGGTTTCTTCCCTTCTATGAAGCGCGTACGGTATGCTCACGGACTGAAACGAGACAATTTAGGGCTACTTAACGCACATGCTTCCGTTTCCGCGGTCGTCAGATCTGGTTATACCGGCGTGATTTCGACTCGAACGCGTAGCTTGGAGACATTATCTTTATAGGTCAGATTCGTTGTGAGATGACGCAGTTATCTCGAGCGATTGCGCATACCAGCCGCTATAATAATAAAAACAAAATGTCGCGTTTTCGATCCGTAAGTACTGTACCTTGCAACTGCTTGTAACTGCTTATCTAAATGCGTTGTCAACTGAACCTTGCGGAATGAAACATTGAACCTTCAATCATTATTTCACGATCAGATACTGTTCGTTGAGGTGAAGACAGTTTTCCGTAAGCCTCTGAATTTATGTTGTTATTTGTACTTGCAATATGCTATCATTTTTATGTCGATAATTTTTTTTCGCTCTCGTTTGTTGTATGCCATGGTTTTTTTTTTGGTATATTCTTTTTTGTATTAATTGTATGCTTACTCATCCCTGGGGAGTGAATATCAGACTGAAAGTACGGAATTAAATAAATAATGCCTCGGAACGACGCATTTACGAGAGGAGCTGCTGTGAAGCACTTGAGATGAATTTGGGCAACTGGGTTTCATTTTAAGGACTTGTCTTACCGAATAGCCCCCCGAACACACGCTTCTGGAGCAGAGTTGCCGTTGGTGGCTACTTTGCGCCAAATTGGCTACTTTTGGACCCCGTTGGCGACGAAAATTTACAGTTGGTGCCATGGCTCTTTTTTAAACTTGTGGTTTTACTTATTCAAAATGGTTTCAGTAGTAATATGACTCTGTTGATAATACCACTTCTGTTCTATTTGGCTAGAAATTCGGCGATAATATCAAATGACACGGCTACTTTGGCTACTTTTGGCGTGAGTTCTGGCGCCTTTTCATGTCCACCCAACGGCAACCCTGTTCTGGAGTTTTATTACCGTGCACTTGAACCCGTGGTGTAGGGTCCTCACAATATCCCGATCTGGGAATGAAGTATTCACGAAAGAGCACTTTTGAAGAAAAAAAAAAAATGTTACAGTGATATCTCTCGAGCAGAGAGTGCTTACACGTACAATGAGCCACCCATTTGTGAACAACAACTTTATTGACAGTATGTACAGCTGCGTGCGAAAAACAAAATTGCATTATGGAGGCTTCTTTTTAGTGCGGAATTTTTCTAGCAAGTCGCGTGTGCGCGGTCCGGACACTAATAAAAGAAGAGTCATTTGACTCCTTTTTTTGCGACACATGTGATCCACACATGTACAACTATATTTAAGGGGAGACGTTGACTATATTTTGAAGAGTCGAGAGTCCAACGACTCCAGTCAATGTGTCTCTCTAAAGTACCTTATACATGTGAGAGTCCCATATGCAGCAAATAAGAGTCCAATGACTCTCTTTTTTTTTCTCAGAGTGGAGGATGCTCGAAATCTATAGCGGTGTCACAGCAGAAACTAATTTCTCGTGTGCTTATCTGCTAACGGACCACGTGTGGTCGTTTCATATAATATGATAGTAATCGTTGCAAATGACTGAAGTTTTAAATATGCGCTGTTAAGTCGATCGAACCTCGGCTCAAGGGAAAAATTGACAAGGTCGGACTAGATGCAGCGCCCTCGATGCATTTTGGAGTATTTTTCTTTCGCACATTGTCGACGCAAGCAAATACCATCATGTGGTTCGTAAAAACACCGGAATTCATATTGCCTTATTCTGATTGATTGCCTTATTCTGATGTATTCGTGTCGCAGCCAGAAAAACTGTTATCAACACTCGGCGCAGACCGCGTCGCAATGTTCCAGAAGCTTCGTGGTTGTTTGAAACCGTTTCGTTCAGATTACGCGCTGAACGCGAAAAGTCCAGTTTATTCCAGAGCTTGCGCGAGCAGCACCGATAACGCTGGAAAGTTCGATGCGCGATGTATGAACGGCGGCGCGTTCCAGCGATGACCACTCTTATCGACAGCCGACGCTCTGTTCGCCGCTATAAGTGTACAGTGTGTGTTGCTGTAGCTTAAGTTTACATTTTTCCGGGCACAGGTTCGTCCTAATAAAACGTTTACTCTTGAAAGAGCCGGCTGCTGCCCTCGTCCACGTCACGACCACGTGACAATATTGTTACATTTACAACATACAGCCCATCAAGAAGTTATAAAGTTACTTTCCTAAACCTGAAGAAATAGAACTGACAATGTCTTCAGTTGGTCGAACTGCGGCCCACATGTAGCATTAATTATTGTGATAAGTTTTTATGTTACGCAGTAGCCTTGCTTCCAACTTTACGCGCGTGAAACCACTATGATATTTTAACAATTTGAATAATTTTGCGACAGTTCATATTTTTTGCTTACTGGTAATCAGAAAATAAAACGCAGACTTTCTTTATCGCTGATAACATGCGCCTTGATATGCTAAGCCCGCCGAAAGTTTCCTTTCCGAAGAAAAATTTAACAAGGGCGTTCCTACGCCTTTCCTTTTGATAGGTGCCGACGCCGAACAAGAGTGTACGGCATACTTGATGTCTGAACTAGCTGGAGTTTCGCCGAGGGCGAATATCTGGTCACACGGGCCCGATAGTGACAATCTCAAATATTCTTGTTCTGTGTCACGTGATGTTAAAGATCTCGCGTGTAGACATACATTTACGGCGTTTTCAATCGACGTTGATCACAGCCTTTATTGCAGTTGCAGAGGCAATACCGAACACGGCCCAGGCACTGAGGCAAGTGACGAAATTTGAAGTGTTAGAATTTGTAGGAGATAAAAATCCTTGAACTACGCAATAACAAAACCTGCTGTGTTTCTCTGGTTATCCAGACAAGCTTGGTATCCTACATTCAGCTCTGTTTAGCACAAAAAAAGAAATTAAACTGAGAAGATATTTTGCTGCTGGAGCATTCACGAAAAAAAAAAAATACTGATCATTTTTATAGCAAGAATGTAACTCTCGCCAATAAATGCCTTTTTCAGTACTGCTAATGCATTGTGCAAATAAATTAATCCTGTCATTTGATTACAGACAGACCCTTAAGCTATTACGAAACTTAATGGGAAAAAAACCATGCGAAAGACGACTGGCTCAGTCAAACATTTAACACGTGTGACTAGAAGGACATAGTACAACTACTCTCGTGAAGTTTTCACTGCGCTTAGACGCTAAAGAGTGCCTTTGTGACAAAGGGTGCCTTTGTCACAGCAGCAGCCAACCCATTTTTGCATGTAAGGCGTAAAACTTGGAATGAGGAGAGCACACTCGAAAATCTGTCGTGCATCGTCAATTTGTCTGTCAGCCTCATTGAACTGCGCTTTGAATGCAGTCAGTGCGGAACAATTAACATTCATAACGGCGTACAGAGGTGTCCTCCACCTCCGCTTGCATCAGTTCGGATAGCTGAAAGCTGACGTCACTCGTACATCGAAAACGGTGTCCTAGCGTAATCAGACTTTCAGAAGAACACCAACTGTTACAGCTTGAAGAATCTAGTGCAATGCCTAACATGTTGTGTTGACAGGTAGCTGTTCGCACGTTGTTTGCAACTGTTTGAATTGAGATTGCGGTCTGCAAGACGTTCTTTAAATGGTACACTCCATGCCATATTTTTTTATTGAAGGTAGATTCTGTGAAATCGTTGAATTTCTCAGCAGGCTTGCGACCGTAACCAATAGAAACGCGCATCACTATGCTGTTAACGTGTTCCACCACAAACCGGAAATGGCACCACCAGGTTATCCTTCTACGACAATACATATTGAAATCCGTGACGTCATGCTCACGTTCATGTGTAGAGATTTTGGCGCGAAATTTAAGGAAATTGAACTGTGACCATAAGTTTCTCTTTTAATAATGTGAACTTAACGACAATTACGGTCTCAAGAATAATTTAGCAATCTAAACTGATTCATCTTCTCACTGTAGTGTCCTTTTAAACAAAAACGAAATGTTTCTTTAGCCTATGACTACACCATTTCGGGCTAAGACGTGGCAGCTCTGCCGAAAAAAAAAATCATTCAGGAACTTAATGAATATTATCTACTGAATGTCGTTTCTTGTGCCCGTGTGACATGGGTATAAAGCCACTAGCCACACGACAAAGAGACAGATGAGACGAGACTCCAGGTTTCCGAGTGCAGTCAAGACTGGTCAAGGCCTTAGAAGCGCTTCTTCTTCCTCCGTCGCGGGGCGCTCTGCGACTCCTCGAGTGGTTCGTCAGAAACTTCCATCCAGTCGAGCATCGGCCCCTTGCAAGGGTGCCTGCTGCGCCTGTGTCGGTTCCGGTGCCTTGTACAGGGCTCGCAGAGCCCGCTTGCCGGACAGGTCAAGCTGACCGTCGAAGTACATGTCGTTGATGTAGAACAGGAGCCGATCCACCTTCTCCGGGAAGGTGCTGATCTGCGACTCCAGCGTGGGCGGCTTGGACGTTTCGGGTTCGAGGTCGGCCGAGGCCAGCCCCAGGAATCCCTTGAACTTCTTGCCCACGTAGCTGACCATCTCGAAGTCGTTGCACTGCTTCTCGATGTCTTCTTTGACGGATTGGAAGGAACTGATGATGAGAGTGACGAATATGTTGAGCAGGATGACGGAGGTGACCAGGGCGAAGACGAAGAAGACGAACGGTCCCACGACCGGAGAGGCCATGGCGATGTCGTCGAACTTGAACTGACCTCGCGCCATGTCGAACGCCGTTTCGGCGGCCGTGACAAAAGTGGAGAACTCCATCATATTGGTTCCCAGCAGGATGTAGAATACCTGAAACGGTAGATGCACAGAAGGCCGTTTCATGTTCATCTCGGCGACGTGAAACGTGGGCACAGATACAAAAGGCCATAATAAATACTGATAGTGAATTTCACGCAAAAATAACCTCGCCCGTGGCTGCTGGCTAAGACACAGCATACTTATCATCATTTCATGCTACTGGCCCTGCTTACCCGGGCCAGTGCCCTCCTGTGGCTATAGCAGAGTCCATTGTTATCTTAATCATACTAACGGGTGTGCCTGCTATCACATCACTGCTTCGTCATTACGCAGCGAGATCGATACCATATAGCAAAAAATTAATGTAAAATAAAACGTATACCTAAAAAAGTAACTTAAGTGAAGGACGCTGACATGCGAGGGCAAGAGGTAGAGAGGAACAGGGCCTCAATACATCCGAAAAGAAAGAGCCGGCAGAAACTAAAACAAGATGACTGTCAACGTTAATGCCATTAGCGCATAAGCAATGTATCGACACCCCGTGTTACCACCTAAGTATATTAACCAAAGTAATTTTATTCGCATTAAAACACCGCTGAGTACGTTCTACTTCGCCTGTATGTTATGCATGGACATTGCAATTGTGGGAAGACTTGCGTTTTGTAAACTATCGTGTTGTGTGGAAACTTTCTTGTATTGAAAAAAAAAAAAAACTTGGGCTGAGCGCGTGGATGTTGTACTGCGCGCGTTTGCATAGTTTTGTGTTTGCTCTCCACTTTGCGCCGGCAATTATTATGCAAGAGAAGAGGCGCAGGCGGCGCCCCGCATGGGCACCAACCTCT
The DNA here is from genome assembly GCA_030522465.1 of Rhipicephalus appendiculatus. Classification (NCBI taxonomy): domain Eukaryota; kingdom Metazoa; phylum Arthropoda; class Arachnida; order Ixodida; family Ixodidae; genus Rhipicephalus; species Rhipicephalus appendiculatus. The sequence goes on along the minus strand of JALIZH010013293.1, from coordinate 27,420 downwards.
CCTTATTAACGCTTAGAAAAAGAGACAACTTTCCTAGATACGTAACACACCAGCGAACAGGACTGGGAAGAGGCCATCGAAAGTACCGCACTCAAGATAGTCTACTGCTGTCCAGAAGGTCCGTGAAAGACTTTATGGCCTCCCGAGGGGACTTTATGGCCTCCCGATTTCGACGCGGGAGCAGCCAGCGGCGAGCTGGAGGCCCCAGCGGGTTCTCCCCGGCTAGTCCCTCAGGACTTCATAAAAGTTCTTTGTCTTTCTGTCTGTTCCTTGTGGCACCGCCTGAGCCTCTTGGTATACTAAAAGCAGCGGTAGGGCACACCAAGCCGTCGTGAAATGAAGACCAACCTGCACGAATGCGAAGAAGATGACCCAGAAGACGACGAAGAAGGAGCTGAGGTCCCTGGAGCATTGGGCCAGGGTGCTGTAGAGGATGCCGATGCGCTTGTTGAAGCGCAGCAGCTTGGTGAACTTGAGAATGCAGATGAATATCAGGAAGGACATCAGGTAGCCGAACAGCTCGTCGATGGCCGCCACCACCTGCGGAAGCATTTGCACAGCTGTTACAAAGGATGCCCGTGGATTCTGTGGACGAGGAGCGCCGCAGGGCTTCTGCCAAAAGTACATGGCGTATGTTTTGCGCATCTGCACGAACGCAAGTCATCTGCCCTAAATCTTCGAGTTAGTCGAAGCTCCTTTGTTTTTGCGAAGAAGGAAGGAAGGAAACAAAAGGGAGAAGGCAGGGAGGTTAACCAGACACCAGTCCGGTTGGCTACCCTACGCTGGGGGGAATGGGAAAGGGGAGTGCAAAGATGAGAGAGAGATAGAAGAGCAAAGGAAATAAGGAAATGATTAATAAATGCGCGGACGCGCATGTGACGGGGGCACTGTAAAATTGTCAAAGGCGTTCACAAAGGCCCGGGTAGCCCTTAAAAAGCACAAAATTGCTTTAACTGCTTTGTGAGCCGACGAGTGATGGAGACGGTGCTCCAGCAGCATCTACGTGGAGAGCGGTAGATCGTCAAATTGTCGCATCGCATCAGAAAGTAATGAGCAGTTTTCCTGAAATTACTCGCTCGAAGCAGTTCATCACGTTACTGAATTACCAGCACACAAAGTAAATCATTACGTTACTTAATAACGTTACTTATATCGCGTTTTCATTACTGTCAAATCTATAGTAAATGAATCACCACGATACCTGTAGCTTGACGTAGCCGTTCCCGTGACTGCGCTCGAAGGTCTTGAGTATCTTGTTGGTGACGACCATGCGCGATATGTAGAAGAACATGGCGGAGTAGGAGAGCCCGAGCGCGACCAGTTCGGCGATGTTCCAGTAGCTGCGGAAGTAGTCGATCCTCAGGTTGAGGAACGTGCGGAACTCGTGCACCGTGAAGTAGATGACGAAGCCGACGAACACCAGTTCGCACAGCAGCACGAACAGGCCGAAGCCCTGGTGGTAGCGCATCAACCGGATGGCATCGATGCGGACGTTGGGGATCAGGCCGCCTCCGGGATGGAACTCGGCCACGATCGTCACCACGCCGAACAAGTTCACCTGCACGCCAATGAAAGTAATTAATTGCGCTATAGATTATGCATCGGAAATATTATTGGCTAGAATAGTTACAGCGCAGAAAAAAAATCCCAGTTTCGCTTAAGGGCTAAGCAGTGAATGCGATAGCAACACATTGAACGTTATACGAAGTAAGGTTAAAAGCTAACTACTTTCAGATCCGATCTCGTGTAACTCAACAAAACGCTGGTTTAAGGGAATACGGCCGCTCCAGGGACCGAAGCGGTTTTCACGCTGTCAGTTTTCTAAGCGCGAAGTACGCGTTGAGAGCACAGCAAGTTTACTACGAGCCGTCTGCTGGCGTCTATCGAGAGAGAGAGCGCGCGCCAGCGAACACACCCTTGGACTCCTGCAAGGCTCTCGACGCACTCCAGCAAAGCGTACTCCTGCAAGGCTCTTCACAAAGGCGTGCGCAGGGTTCTCCATTGTGGGGGGGGGGGGGGGGGAGAGGTCACCATAGTGCCCCCCCCCCCCACCCCAACCCTCCGTTTGCTCGAGTTCGAAACATAACAAGCGTCGCGATGGATGCAAAAATGGAAATGAAGTGATTAACAAGCTTCGCGATGGATGCAAAAATGGAAATGAAGTCATTACGTACTTCTCCCAATAGCCTGACTTTAGTAACCGGTATTCCGCAGGTAAAGGTGGGAGGTAAACAGTCCTCGGAATAAAAAATCATGATTTCTCGGCTGACATTATCATCGAAAACCACGATGACCATAACCGTGCATTTTCAGCTATGAAGGTACAGATCCATCTGAGTAGGTCCACCTGAGGTACAGGAAGACTTGGCACCTCGGCCCCCCTTCGATGATTAGGGAAGCCGGCCCCCCCCCCCCCCCCCAGCCCTCCTTCGTACACACGCCTATGGCTCTTGACACGCACCGTACTACAACGTTGAAACCAAACGTTAGAGCTGTTCTCACCTGGGCATTGTAGGCGCTGAACTCGACGAATACCGCCCGGGTGCCACCGTCGATCCAGTCGGACTTCTCCAGATAGTCGAGCTTCTCCTTGATCTTGTCGTTGGGGCCTCGCAGCGGCACCAGGTATCCGCCCCCGCCGTACACGTCCAGCTTTCCCCAGAAGGGCAGTCCGTTCAGCTCCTTGGCTCGGCGGTGGTGCCACTCGTCCACGGGGCTGTCGGGGTCGGCCCGTTCCTTCCAGCCCGGCTTGTAGCTCCGCTTGTCCTCGTTCAGCAGGTTCGACTGGCCGCGACACTCGTCCACGAGGTTACGCATCAGCTTCTCCACTCGGCAAGAGTCTGCGCGAGGCACGGAACAGCCGCTTAAACTGTGGTGCGCGTGAACTGAGGTCCACTCTCTTTTGGAGAGTCGCACCTCCCAAGACTCAGCGAAAAGAGTGTAATGATCTCCAAGAATATAGCTGACGTGCATCCATAAATGGAGTTATATTAAGGCGAAAGCCTCAGACGCCTCGTCAAACGAGAAATGTATGACTCTCGGCATCAACACGAGTGATGCAAGAAATCATCATCATCATCATGCGATGACGTGCCCACACGACGTCATCATGACTGTAGTATAACCGACATGCGGGCGAGTTGGAACATATCGATTCTTGGGCAGCGCACAAGACAACACACGAGAGGGAACGCTTGTCCCGTGTTCTCTCTCGTGTGTTGCCTTGTTGTGCGCTGCCCAAGAATGGTCATCATGACGTCACAGGTCACCAAAATTTGTGACGTCACTGGATGACGTCGTCACATGACATCATCAAGGTCGGCCAATCACGGAGGCAGCGCAAAACCACGTTGGGCGCAGAAAGTTTTCGGGGGGGGGGGGGGGGGCGTCGTGGTCTATACAATTGACCGAGAAGAAGAGGACTTTAGTCTTTGAGGCGGCTAAGGCAAATGGACAAGAGACCATGTGGAAATTCAGGATTCACCAACAATAAGAGTAGCAGGTAATATATTTTTTTCTTAGAGTGCAAGCCTCATACTTTGGCGTCAAGACTTAGCGGCATAGGAGAACACAAAACCAACACAACAGTCTTACGCAGATAACCATGGTGTATGTAATGCGATGAATTCAGAATACCGATGTGTACTCACGGGGCCGAGCGCGTATCTGCCTAAGCGATGCAAATCCCATGATGCGGTTCACCCGGTCACCGAGGAATCCGCGCAGTCCGAAGGGCTGGTCACCATTGTACCAAGGGCCGGCCTTCAGGTTTGGTACCAGCACGTCCCGGGACCACTTCCAGAACTGTTGGGCGCTGCTGATCTGCGTTTATTATTGGATTCGATTAGTTGAACAGCCATTACGACTACCGCTCGTCAGCGCCGGTGCTGTAGAGAATATCTGTGGGATTGCTCATGACGTCATGGTAATGAGGTAGCCGTTGCACGCATGATCGTTTGTTTGTTATTCTGCCATGGTTTATTTTCCAAGATAAATCTTCAGATGTGTTAGCCCTCAGATATGTCCACTGTCTTCCACTTCATCCTTCTAGTTCTTTTGTTTTATTGAGCACCACTATAGTGCTTGTGCCCGTCTTACGCAAACGAGAGGCTTCACCTTCGTACAGTGGCGTAGCCAGGGGGTGGCACACCGGGACCGTCCACCCCCCCCTCCCCCCTCCCCCCTCCCCCCGAATTTTTTTTTTTTTGGCCATAGCATGCACAGCACAAAATGACACTCGATCACATCTGCCTGCCCGGGCCCCACTTCATATCAAAGTGGTGCTCCCCCCCCCCTCCCCCCCCACCGAAAAAATTTATGCCTATGCCCCTGCCTTCGTACTGCTCTGCATCCTACGGACGGAAGCGCTTTCGCTGTCGAGATGTTGGAACTGTGGGACCGCTCGTCACACTACCGAAAGGCAACGAAAGAAAGCGCTGCTGCGATTTCTTCAGGATACCAGACTGATTCGCCGTTTGCGACACCAAACGTAGAACTATCGGTACGTCTACGGCAACTGTGACTTTTCTCTCCCCCTCTTACTCTTCCTCTTTCCCCTGTGTAGAGTAACCAACCGGGATCAGCCCTGGTTAACCTCCCGGCCTTTTTTAATCACTATTCTTCTCCTCCCTTCATTGCGCTCAAATGCCTTATGTAACCAACTGTTAACCAACTCGCCCAAGAGCAAGTCTGCGTTCCCTTTATCGGGCTGTAATATATATACACCTAATAATGCCCTTGTGGGTGCCATCCGGTTTATAGTGCCTGCTCCCGTGCCAGGCTTCGTACCTCCATGAACTTTCCGTTGTCGATGAACTCGTGCCTGAGGCTCTGTTGCAGGAAGTAGGCGCTGGGGTCCCTGTTGCCGTACGAGAGCACGGTGAGGATCCACAGGAAGAAGAGGTAGCTGCCAATCTCTCGGAGGATGGCCGCCATCTTGAGCTCCCGGAGGCGTTCTTCGCGGACGCGGTCCAGTTCCCAGCTGTTCTGCGGCTTGTACAGCCGTCGCCGCCGGTGGTTCGGCGCATCTGCGCGTAGCAACGGTCTCGCTTCATACCGGGAAATCTTGCGACCAGGGGCGGCGCCAGGATTTTTTTACTAAGGGGACACCCACGACAAGTGAGTTCCTTCAGGGGGAGCAGGAAGGCGTGTAACTCATGCGTTGTTTTTTGAGTATGTTTGCTTTTGGGGGGGCAGGCGAAAATTTTGGGGGGGGCTCCAGCCCCCCGTGCCCCCTGCTAGCGCCGCCCCTGCTTGCGACACGTTTCATTTTGCGCTTAGAAGTCATTTACGTCTATAACAAAAACTATTACTACTACTCAGGCCCGTAGCCAGGGTAGTAAACACCCCCTTTCATCCGAATTTCTGGGGCTACGCCCCCCCCCCCCGAAATTCGGATGAAGGGGGGTGTTTTACCGAGAATAAATAATGAAAATAGGTGGTTTTCAGGGTTTTCAACAGGTGCAGATTTGGCTGGACCATGTAGCAGCGACGATTGTTGATCTCGATCAAGAAATCCGATCCGGATCGGCCCTAAACGCGATCAAAAGTGCCCGCGTGACACCCGTATAAGAAAAAAAAAAGAAGATTACCTGTTACTCTCTTTGATGAGTGTTGACTTACTAAATATAGAGCCGTGTTTAAAGATACGTGTCAACTCTCGTTCGGAGATAATTATTCTCTCCTTGGAGAGTAGTGGGAGGCATGGCTTCTCAAAAGAGGGTTGACATGTATCTTTAAAGGGAGTTATATATGAGACAAGTCAGGACTTGCCAAAAAGAGTAACAAGTAATATATTCTTTATTAGAGTGCCCCATGTGACACCCATACAAGCCGGTCACTATTCACGCTTCGCCTGAAGATCCCTGCCGTGCCACTTACCGCTGTGCAGCCACTCTTCATGCTCGAGGAGTTCCGGATCTTCTTCGTCTTCTTCCGCTTCGTCGTCATCCTTGTCCGGAGACTTGAACAGGCTCGAGAAGATGATGGCAAGCATGAACACCTGGACAAACGATAGGGAGTGAATTGAACCAACTGCAGTTGTACCGCATCTCTTCGCGTGTCGAGTAGTCTCAGCCCCCAAACGCTTTCCGATTAGAAGAAAAAGAAGAAGAATTAGAAGAAAAACAAAGGATAATTGTACACGTACACAAGACGAGCACCTCGCCGGCTTGCTCATAACTTATAGAAAGAAATGTCAGGCATTTTCGTGCGTGTGTAATATTGGTTGTGTTAGCTATGTTCGAAGTATGTGCAATGCAAAAGAACGAGGACGAGAGAAGACACATAAACGACATATACTAGCGCTGTGTTAGCTGTGTTAGACTGTGTTAGCTAGGCAGCGCCACTCGTAGTCATGGCGGCTAATGTGGAGCACTTCTTCACCAGCTGGCGTCACGCACCACGTGATCTCTTTACGAGCTGGCAGCCGACCAATAAACTTTCGCATGCTACCTAGGCATCAAGTCTGCCGGGACGATACTCTCACTATGAAAGAAAGATAGTAATAATATGTGGCGTTTTACGTCCCAAAACCACGATATGATTATGAGGGACGCCGTAGTGGAGGGCTCCGGAAATTTGGACCATCTGGTGTTCTTTAACGTGCACTGACATCGCACAGTACATGCGGTCCTCTACCATTTCGCCTCCATCGAAATGCGACCGCCGCGGCCGGGATCGAACCCGCGACCTTCGGGTCAGCAGCCGAGCACCCTAGCCACTGATCCACCGAGGCGGACTATGAAATAAACAAAAAAGGGGTACGGATCGAGGGCTCGTTACGTGGGATGGTTACGAGGAACGGACCGTCGTCGTGTTTATCACCTTGATGGGCTGCGTGATGAGTACGGACATGAAGAAGGAGACGAGCAGCGAGGTGATCCACTTGCGGGTCTTCTCGTCGCCAAACTGGACGCCGTAGGCCCAGATGAAGAAGACCGAGACGAAGATGGAGGCCAGGCAGAGGAACCAGGCCACGTAGCGGCACCACCAGGGGAACATGAACTTGCCCTTGCGCTTGCGACGGCCCTGCTGCAGGCGACGCCTCTGGGGACGCTCCTCGAACACGTCGTTCAGCTCGGTCTCGGTCAGCTGCATCGTCGACTCGGACTTGCCGGCTCGGCCCAATGGCTTGGCGGCCGCCGACGAAGCGCGGCTCACCACAAGCGAATCTGCGAGGGGAGAAGAGTGGAATACGCACATTTGTTGACGATGGGGTTTTGGTACTTGTGAATCGGCGCGGAACACGACGGAGGACACCAGAGGGCATAGCCAGACATTTTTTTTTAGGGGAGGAGGGTCTTAATTACTTTTCTTTATATATTTTGGTGCGCATGTTTGTATGTGTTTGCGCGTATATACTCATACTAAGCGTAAAAATTTCGGGGGCGGGGGGTTTGAAGTTGAACCACAAAACCACCTATCTGGCCACTCCACTCAAGGACACTCAGATAGAAAGGCCAATGGAGAAGCGCTCGTCCTCAGTCCTTTCTACCTATGTGTCTTTCCGTCGTTGTCCGCGCTGATTCTGAGTATGCAACCATCCCAACTCGCCCAGCTTTCTACCTTTATTACTAAAAGAAATAGCCGTGTCAGTGGCTAGGTTGGAGTTTCCAACATCTGGAGTGTTAAGCCAGCTGTGCGCTAGTGTATTGAATTGAGGGGATGACTAATTAAAAATTGCGGAGAATCCCTAAGATTATCCTTATGAGATGTACTTGCTTAAATTCCACAAAAGCCACTAAAACGTCGAAAAAGGAAGAAAACTGAGAGGCAGAAGCAGAGACAGTGAACACAGCTTCTGCCTCTCAGTTTTCTTCCTTTTTAGACGTTTTAGTGGCTTTTGTGGAATTTAAGCATGTACCAACTTGCCCAACAAGCAACACTCTTGAGATGTACTTGAGTGTCTGCACTTAAAATGGTCAAAGCGCGCGAGTGCATGCGGTCACCTCTTTTCTGGCGAAGGGCCTCGGTGATCCTGTTGGGTCTCTTGCGCCTCAGGCGTGACCTCCGGAAGAGCGTGATCATCAGGAACGTTGGCGGGAACACGATCAGGTTAGCCATCACTCCTACGCCCACCTGTTGTGCGCATGATACAAACGGTTGAGTGGAAAGCTCGTACAGGGCGTGTTTCTGAATTGTCAATGCTTTAACATCAGGCGCGTAAAAGTGGAGAAGAAACTTTATGTGTGTGATCGCGGTGTAGTTGATACGAGGTGGTGGGAGAGAGGGAGATCTATTGTGGTAGAAAAGTTGAGAGGTCGGCCTGAATCGACACTTCGTTGGCAGAAGCATAAAGGTCAACTACAAAAGAGATATAGCGAGTTAAATGTAAATGAAAGCAAATTATATAAAATTAGTTAACGTGGTATTAGATTACTAACGTACTGCATGTATATACAGCCCTTCTTCTTTAGTTACATACACCTTACATTTGGCACCTTATAAAGATTACGCTAGTGGTAACCACCCGTTAGGTGAAGGCTTGGGGTTTGCGGCACTAAAACTCTCTAGAGTGTTTTAGTGCCGGGAACCCCCTAGCCGTTGGGTCCGCGCGTTCTTGCGTTTTATTGTACGTCTCCCCGCTTTCTGCTTTTCGACAGCCACACCCAAAATGGCACAAAAGAAAGTAAGGGCTTGCGTACGCAAGTACCTTTGGGGCTCCTACATTAAAGCTCCCTAACAGCGAGTTTTAGCACCGAAGACCCCAAGCGTGTTGTTACGTAAGCCCTTCCGTTCTTTTGTATTCTCGATGGGGGGCGGTTTGGAGTATAAGTGAACGCAAGAGCGTGCGAACGGAAGTGGCTTGGCGTCCCCGGCACTAAAGCTCTCTAATGATTAAATTTCGTACCTGTTCCGGGCTGAGCGAGAAAGGGCCAACGTTGAATGACGAGGCGGACGGCTTGGAAGGCACCCGTCCGTACCACATGGCGTTCACCAGCATGGAGAGGTAGAGCAGCGCCACGCAGCAAGAGACCCGCTGGACGCGCGTGAAGCGGCTCTTGGGCGGACGCATGAAGACGCTGAACCAGAGATGGCCGTCCGCCAGGTTCTTCTGGGACTTGAGCTGGAACAGGTGGCTGAACTCGGTCGCCTCGTCTTTGCCGGCCACAGGAAGCAGGCGGTCAGTCTGCGTTGAGCGCGTGAGAAGACTGTCAGATCGTAGAGAATGTTACGCTCTTTGGGAGAGCACAGACCGACGCGCTGCATGGCATGACATCCGCCCATTTTCGGGGACAGTCTATAGACCTTGGCTTGGGTGCCCCTAATCTTAGGCGCCCCCAGGGCACCACTCACATCTACACTCCATGCAATGCGATGCGTGGAGCCCAAGCTGTCACCTGGCGGCAGCTACAGACTGACACTTATACAAACCCGCTAGCGTATCATAGATTCCACCCTGACATATATCACGACAGCACCTGCAAGGTGTGCGGTATAGAGCCTGCTTAACTCAAACACATGCTTTGTGAATGTGAAACATACACTAATGACGTTAATCCCGATGTTCTCTCGCCGAGGTTGGCCGATGCCCTGCACAGATTTGGCCTAATCGACGGCCAAATCTGGGCCGTCTAGCACACTCCCGAAGCGGGGTCTAGGCAAGGCGTGGACGTCCCAAAGTGGGAAACCTGAGTCCTGGTAATGAAACTGTAGCAGATTCAGCAACCAGACTTTGAAACATAACGTGTACAGGCTACAGTGTCCTGCGACTTCTTTTTTTATCACATAGTACCAGTGACATCAGCCGCTACGTGCACGTATGCGAAGAAAAGACGACATTAAAAATGGCGGCACATAGTTTTATCGCTCATTTAAGTTTTGCAGACCAGGCTTTGTTTGAGAGTGCTCGGTTGTTCGCATTTCCAATTTCAATCGCAGAAAATACTATAGATATATGTTGAACATGTATACCAGCTTCGACACTATCAGATCTTTGACGATCTTGCCCCGTGATAAGAGACCGAAGGCGTCTTGAAGAATGTTCATCGTCTGAACTTCAGTTTTGCTTCGTCCGATCACTATCGGTGGCGTATTCTGGCGCTGCTGTCCATTGCGGGAAATCTTCAGTGCAAGGTGCCTAGGACTGAAACGCTTTATGACATCTTGCATTCATTATTTAGCTGCCACGTTCATTGTCCTGCATTAGGCGTTGCCATTATAAACCTGTATGAGATCCAGGTGAAAGTGCATTTTTTTTCTTCGACACACCATTTTCTATTTTCTATCTAGTGGAGAAGCCTATTTAATCAATGAAGGAACAAGTGACGCTGCGTACCAGGCCGTCTTCCTTCTCGACGGCGAACCACCTGTTGGCGATGAAGTCGTAGCGCGCGTTGGTCTGCACGTCGCGAACAGATATGAAGCGCAGGTGCCAGGAACGCATCGAGCCCTTGCCGCCGTTGTCGTGCCAGATGCGCATGTAGTTCAGACGGCCGAGAGGACTGCGCAAAGGCACGACGGAGAGCTTGAACGGATAAACTATGAAAAATTACGTCACGCTGAACTAGACAATGCTGATGATCACAGACAGATAAAGTCATGAGTTCTACAAACAGTGGTATAACAAATAATGTCTCTGCAGGCAACGGAAAGTAGTTATCGCCCTGACGAAGGTGAGTCCCCTGTCGAAACTTTGGCATCAGCGACATCATTATTCAGTATCTGAAGTACGTACACAACGGATGTAATAAACTATGCAGTCTCTTCAGAATGTTACAGCTACATGTGCGTGAAAACACGACCATTTCATGTAGAGTGTCGCCTAAATTCATAGGCTAATATGATGAAAAATCACGATGCCCGAAAGCGCTGTAGTTTGCTCACATTGATTTTACTTTTTCTTATATATTCTGAGCACCCGTAAAGCCTCCACGATGTCCCTAAGTTCGTAACTACATATTTGGCAACATAGGTGCACCACAACGACATTTATAGATATTCATTTCGGCGAAATATTCATAAAGAGAGACCGAGAGCTCTTTGTTTAAGTGCACGTAATTATGTCGGTGCATACATGGGCGCCTATATGCTATTCTGTGCAGGAAAAGTGAACGGACATTCAAGCTTGCATAAAATGACGCAGAATTTTCTGAATTCATGCCTGAAATGGGAGTAGAGGCGCACATGCAATGCAGTGTCGAGCTAGGCCTATAGTTTGCAGATGCTGAATCAGGCCCAGTATGGTAAGCTGTGTGCACAGTTAAGGCTTGTTTAGAAAGTGAGTTGTGAGAACAGGCTTACCGAGGCACTGTCATGACGAACGTGTCCACGGCCCCTTTACGGAATATCTTGCGCTTCTGTTCGCCGAAAGTGCGCACTTCCGTTTCGTCGTCATCGCCGGAAAGAATGAAGAACACCTGACAAGCCAAATTGCAATGACATCATTGAGAGTGTCAATGTGGGGCTGTTGGTATTGTATTCTACTTCGTGGCAGTCCAAACTAGATAGATAGAGATGCAAGGAAAGGCAGGGAGGTTAACCAGACGCACGCACTGTTTGCTACCTTGCATTGGGGAGAGGGATAAAGGGGGGCGAAAAGAGAGACAGAAGAAGAGAAGAGAGATGGACAGAATCACGAGCACACTTGGGGGAGCACATGCAGTCTACAGGCAGTCGCTCAGATTTGTTGATTTTAACCCTTTCAGACGCCACCTACGAAGAACAGTCTGTAAATGGCTCAAAACAATACAACGTTATTTCAAGGCACTTAATATACTATTGGAACAAAAAAATAATCTCATAATATGTTCATTTATGCGTGTTCTAGTAACTTCTTCTAATTAAGTTGTAATTAAATATCTGTTTATCCTGCAGTCATTCATGCTCTATTTTGGCATAAATAGAATGGAATCTCGGGCTAGAAATATAGTACAAATTCGTTTTACGTTATGTCCATTTAAAGCAAAGAAAAAGTATACTTTTAACATGGCTCACAGGACGCGGCTCATCGAACGACTCGTCGAACGGGGTAGTGCCTTCAGCAATGTGATCATACGCAACAGTACGCTGCGAAATGAAATTAAACGAAGACAAATTATTATGCAGGAGGTTCAATCTATCCGAAGCTCAATGTATCTCGCTCTCACTTAGCCCCTTGTTGATACGAGGAGCAAAAACAAGTGATGTACACAATTGTGTACATAGCGTCTCAAAGGGTTAAGGTACTTCAGTAGCGCTTTAGTTGCTTTAGTTGTATAGAAAAGAATGCCGATAAACTTAAACTGAAACTTATTGACAGGGACGACAGTTGCGTCGAGTGGGCCTTTTCTGCTGTCCCTTTCAAGTAGCATGCGCTATCACCAAGCAGGATGCAACGATGCCAGCGTTAACTCGCGTACGAGTATGCGTGAAATGGAGCCCTTACATTGGAGTCCGTGGCTGCTCCTTTCTTGTCACCCGTGAATACGACAATTTCGTAAATGTACTTGTCCTTGGGATCGTTGTCTTGAAGCGGAAGTGCGCCCAGCTTGAACGAAACCAGTGAAGAGCAAGTTAATAATACAGACTTACTGTGGCTGATTGCGTGAGGTGAATTGTTTAGAGAAGCAGCCGAGAAGGCCACCATATAATAACAAAGCATATACACCGTAATATAATAAATATAATGTAACGCAATAGAATATAATACAATACAGTATAATATAATAAAGTGATGAAATATGTAATACGTTGGTAAATTGCTTTCTGCAGTTCATCACATGTAGAGGGCAGACTAAAGGAGTAATAACTGTTGCCTTGACTTTTAAAACAACCCACGCATACTTTTCGACACTCATGTACAGTTAATTTTTACAGCAGTCTTGGCGATAAATCTGGACTGTTGTTCATTGGCACAAGACGAAAATGGGTGCCTTAGCTGTCAGAATAATTATGTCTGTGGTTTTGCAGGCAAGACCTCCCGAATCCCGGCCGCCGTAGCCGGATTCGACTGCTGGCCGCAGCGGCCGCATTTAGAGATGGGCGAAAGGTGAAAACAGCCGTGTACTACATAGATCTAGGTGTACATTGAAGCACCCCAGGCGATCAAGATCATTCGGGAGTCGACGGCGTTCCTCATAATGATATTCTGGTTCTGGCACGTGAAATCCCAGAAACAATTATTATTAATTTGAATGAAACATCTGTAAGCTCGTGTTAAAACGTCTGATTTCACTGCCACTCTCTGAGGCGGCACTGGAAGGAATTACCTTTTCGACGTCTTTCTTGTCCTCGTAGCGTGCCCAGATGAGCAGCATGACGTAGACGAGCATGGTGACCACGACGGTCATGTAGATGGTGACGTTGTCCGCGAAGCCCGCGTTGGCGAACACGTACGAGAAGTCGATCGTGTTGGGCATCACGAAGAAGCCGCTTCCGAACGAGGTCAGGTGGTTGCACTTGCACTTGGTCACCGCGTAGTTGGCGTTCGCCACCTGCGCAGTTCCATGGCAGATGCATGATCTCTTCCATTCCGTGAGGGACGACAAGCTTGGCAAACAATATGGGCATACACAATATGGGCATACACGGCTGTTTACGAATTTTTCATGTGAGTTACGAGTTACTTAACTGTGATTAACTTACGTGTGAATACTGTACTTCTTGTTCTACCTATTTCAGCTACTTTGCTTTACGTTACTAACAATTTGTATAATATGAGGTGCCATGGAAGTGCTCTTTTTTTCTTCTGTGAATAATCGGTACGGATCCCTTATCAAATTCGTTGGGTCTCAACTTTTTTTTCGTAGTTGTATAAATGTATTGTGTTAAGCAAACTTTAAAGTTTTAAATTGTACATGAAAAGAGGCGGTGAAAATTGTTTTCCGACAACTTCTATAACTCTCGAAAGCGGGCTTGCGCTGGAGCAGTCGTTTCGACAAGCCGACTTATCTTCTTCAAGGCTGCAAGACAAGTCCACTTTTACACTAACTGAAAGACTAGTTGGTGTAAAAACAACGGGAGTTCACCAACTGAAAGACTAGTTGGTGTAAAAACAACGGGAGTTCACCAACTGAAAGACTAGTTGGTGTAAAAACAACGGGAGTTCACCAACTGAAAGACTAGTTGGTGTAAAAACAACGGGAGTTCACCAACTGAAAGACTAGTTGGTGTAAAAACAACGGGAGTTCACCAACTGAAAGACTAGTTGGTGTAAAAACAACGGGAGTTCACCAACTGAAAGACTAGTTGGTGTAAAAACAACGGGAGTTCACCAACTGAAAGACTAGTTGGTGTAAAAACAACGGGAGTTCACCAACTGAAAGACTAGTTGGTGTAAAAACAACGGGAGTTCACCACCAGCCAGACTGCGACCACTGCAGGGCAAAGGCTTCTCCGACGTTTCGCCAATCAAACCGGTCCTGTGCTTGCTACGGCCACGTTATACCCGCAAACTTCTTAAATCTCACCTGCCCACCTAAATTTTTGGGTCCCCCTCGCGCGTTTGCCTTCTCTTGGAATCCAGTATGTTACTGTTAAGGACCGGCGGTTATCTTGCCTACGGGCTACATGTACTGCCCATGTCCAGTTATTGATTTCGACTAAGATGTCCTTAACACTCGTTCGTTCCCTGACCCACTCTGCTCTCTTCTTGTCCGTTAGGGTTACACCTAACATTTTTCTTCCCACTGCTCGCTGCGTTGTCCTCAATTTAAGTCGATCTTTCTTTGTAAGCCTGCAGGCAGGAGCGTAGCCAGAAATTTTTTTCGGGGGGGGGGGGGGGCTTCAATCATGCTTTATGTATGTTCGGGCGTGCGTTTGCATGTGTGCGTGTATATATACGCAAGCAAAATTGAAAAATTTCGGGGGGGAAGGGTTTGAACCCACCCCCCCTTGGCTACGCCACTGCCTGCAGGTTTCTACTCCTTAGCACGTGAGTTGCATCCTAATAAAGTTTGTTCAACATATGACAGCACGTGCTTACGAAGCAGCCGTCGGCCGACCACATCTTCGACTTGGAGTTGAAGAAGTAACAGCCAGAGGTGTAGATGCGCACGGAGTAGTTTGTGCTGAACTCCCGGCTGACTTCCGACAGGGTCAGGTTGACCGGGTCATCCATGCTGAACTCGGGAACGCTGCCGTTCGGCTGGACCAGGCCCAGGTAGAAAAAGCCGGTCCGGTTGGCAATCAGAGCGTTGTCCAGGAATATGTCATACGTTCCTGCCAAAAATGTTTCAAACGACAGATATACCATATCGCGAAGCTGCGGATTTCAAGTCCAAATAATTATGGAGCGCTGTCACTGCGCATAAGTGTGCGGGCTAAAAGGGACACTAAAGTGACACACTTAGTCGGCGTACATTGATAAATCAAACTCTGACAATTTGCAATCATAAATAGTACTTTTAAAAAAACAATGTCGTTGATTTCAGTGCCATAGGCATAGAGAAAATCAAGGTCATACTTCCATTCTTAAATTTCGCGCCGAAATATTTGCGAGTGACGTCACAGATTTCAAAGTAAATTTTTCGTATTTTGGCGACATTTGCTCAAAGGGATTCTCTGGCCCCCCTCAGAGGACAACGTACTTAACATTTACCGACCAGGAACTACGTAGTCTCTGGCAGACGCCGTCAAACGTCGTCACGACGTTTGAAGCGCATGGCGTCACGACTATTGGTCCGGGAATTTCAAGGTGGCGTCGCCCCCCCCACATTTTGTTTTTAAGGCGAAAGCGTTTGAGAGTTTTAGAATACCGTACGCAAAGCTTGCGGGCGTTGCGGTCGTAGCTTTGTGGGCGCCACTTAACGGGAGCGCGCAAGAGGTTAGCGTATGACGCATGCGCAACGCTAACGCGAAGCTTTGCATACGGTATTCTAAAGCTCTCTATCATCTCGCGCCTGCGCATGCGTCATACGCTAACCTCTTGGGGGCTCCCGTTAAGTGACGCCCGCAACGCTCCGCCAGCAACGCCCGCAAGCTTTGCCTACGGTATTCTAAAACTCTCTAATAGACAGATTTAGCTGGGCGTCCGCATCAGCTCTGCGGACTCAAGCTGCCCTCGATGTTCATCAAGGTTGCACGCACATGCCTTGAAGAGACACTAAAGTGAAGCAATGAATCAGGTTAGACTGATAAATTATAGTCTGAAAACATTGTTGTCTTTAACTGCAACATCATAGACTCGTTAACAGAAGAGAAAATCAAGGTCAAAGTTACATTTTTAAACATGGCGCCAAAATCTCCGCGCGTGACGTCACGGATTTCAAAAAATTTGAATCGTATTTCGGCCACACTAGCTCAACAAAGCTTTCTGAAACCTATTATGCTAAGTCTTTGGACCCCTTAGAGGACGATGTGCTTCATATTTAACGATTAGGAACTACGTAGGCCTTAGTAGACGCCATCGAAACCTATGACGTCATGGTGATTGGGGCGGGAACATCAAGATGACGTCGCCAGCCTCGTTTTTTTTTTTTTTTTTTTTGCGTGTTTTCTCGCTTACCAATCGTCTTCTCGCGGCAAGTCTGGTTACTTGGGTATTGGGAAAACAGTAATTTACTAACACAAGAAAAATTATTTTTCTCTTTAGTATCTCTAAGTTTCGCGTTGTGTTACTGACCGTTGGTGCTGCGTATGGTGGACAAGTTGACCATGAGGTCGTACGCGTTGAGCTGCGGCTTGACTCGGTGTTTGATGTAGACCAGAAACTGTGCGCTGGGATCGTGTGGCGTGATCTCGATGTTGACGGCCGAGTCCGGCTTGGGCACCACGAACTGGTGGTACACCATCTCCTCGTTCCACTTCACCTGAGGCGCGAATTCCGTCGGCTCCGGGAGGCCCTGCGTTCAGCGGAAAGTGCACATTGGGCCTGAGTTTCACTAAAGGCAGTTTCACTAAAGGCACAAGACAGCGCATGTCTTGTGCCCGTCTTCTGTCCCTTGTCCCTTTTGTGAGCGCTGCACAGTCCTAGCTATGAATCAATACCAACTCGCTCAATTTTCTATTCTAAGTCACTAAAGGAACTGTTTTCTTTTTTTTCTTTCTTAATTTCGAAAGCCCGCCCATAGGAATAGTACTACGCGATGTCATGCATACACATGTGAAATGCGAACAACGTGCTCCTCTTCATACGTCTCACCGAAAGCAGCAAGCAGTCGAGCCAAGACGTCACCCAAAAAAGCGACCAGTACAGTTCTTAGCGTTCATAGAAGCTATATCAAATGTACCAATGAACAACCGAAACTACATGCATCTGTACGCCCGTTTTATGACCACTGCTGGGTGAATTGACATTGTCGTGCGTTAGCGGATTCCATTTTATGCCTCAGATCTGTTTGATTTCGCCCCTCCAGCTAATTATCTGTCATCTTACGTTACGTTTTCAATCTCTTGGTATCGATTCCGTCGTTCAAACTGTTATCTGTCCTAGAAGTGTGGTTCGGTTATCTGTTCTATCGCATTATATGACCTGCAGAGATTCATTTCTTTAAAGGGGTGGTGCCACCAAATTTGTGGCTTGCGCGTTCTTCGCTGTAAGCGTTTCTTATAGCTTTAGGAAGCATGATACACGCACCAAGATTCACGTATTCTCGCTAAATAATTCAATATCGCCTTATTTATGCGGACAACTTTCGGTTTCGATTTCTGGGCGCCAAGTTGGGCAGTGACGTAGAAGTGTAGTAGGCTTGGTCACGTGACCATACAAGGCTCGCGCTAAGATGCGCAGCACTTAGCCAGGAAGCGATCGAAACTCTGCAAGTGATGTAGCAACCGATGCTTTGCCGGTACGTACGTTCTGGAGGTAACGGAGGTCCCGAGGACACTCACGTCACTACAGATGTGGTGTGACGTCACTACAACTTTCGTTGTCCTTCCCATAGACCTACGTCAGTTTTGATGCGCTAGCGATGGGCATCGATCGGGAGAATGAGCATTTAGGTACACTTTGGAAGTGAATTAAAATATTTTCTAAACGTTTGCTGCGTCCGACCCTTCGTGTGGAGTGTCCTTGCATACAGAGGAAACCCACAACAGGCTTGTTATAGCCTCAAAATTTGATGGCACCACCCCCTTTAAGTACTGAATGACAAATGGGAAGCGTACTTTTTGGTAAAACTGCACACTTCTTTCTATGGCGTCGCGCTACAAATGTGTGGATTCTTCCATAACAACATCACGTGCATGTTCAGCGGGTTATTGGTCACAGGGACGTATATGCGTGTCATGGACACCCGAGTCCAACGTAGGAGCGATTACTTTAAGCGCTGCCTCTATATGTTCTTTGGACTGTCACTCTAAGAAAAAAAGGACTAAAAGGGGTAGGGAGGTTAGTCCTTTTGGGGATCAACTGATTTGCCACAACCAATAGTCCTTTTGGGGATGAACTGCAAGGGGATAAACAGTTAGTCCTTGAAGGATTAACTGCAAGGAGTTTAAGGGTTGCTCCTGTGAGGACTAATGGTTACTCCTGTAAGGACTAACAGTTGCTTTTCGAAAATGGTCCCTGACAGAGCAAATGTTACTCTCATAAGGACTAACTGTTGACCCTCAGAGATGATCCTTGGGAGAGCAAATGTTACTCTCATGAGGACAAACTGTGGATCCCGTGAAATCATCCCTGGGAGAGTGAATGTTACTCCTTCCGGATAAATTGTTAATCCATTTGAACAATTTGTGAAGGCACTAACGAGTAATCCGCTAATGATTTACCTGTGAATGACCTGGCCATCTTCACCAGACTGACATGATTGCTTAGGTCATCTGCGCTTTACTCAGCACTATACATCCATGTATGTGTGTAGGAACGAATAATTCGAGATCAATTCAGGGCTATAAACATTTATTTTCCCCAAAGAGTGCGCCATGCGCACCAGCGGTACTGGCCGTCGGCTGCTGTTCACCTTGATGAAGCGGCACTGCAGGTCAGACGACCGGTGAGTCTTGCTCGCCCAGTTGAAGGCCCAGTGCTGCGTCCATGTCGCTTTTCGTCCTTCTTCGTTTGTGCGCTAAAAAATGAAACATTAATTACTAACATGCCCAAGCATACGTTCTTGCAGTAGAAGACCTCCTGACACCCAACTGTACCGCAGTCTAGTAGGAATACCCACATCATCTTCGTTGATACGGAGAAGGATGTCAAGAAAAAAATTACAAGCAATTCAA
The DNA here is from genome assembly GCA_030522465.1 of Rhipicephalus appendiculatus. Lineage (NCBI taxonomy): Eukaryota > Metazoa > Arthropoda > Arachnida > Ixodida > Ixodidae > Rhipicephalus > Rhipicephalus appendiculatus. The sequence continues at coordinate 8,334 of JALIZH010013293.1, read as the reverse complement.
CTTAGTGTCAATTGTTTACTAGCAATTTACCAGGTGTATGCAGTCACCGACCATATTTCTGCCTTGATCAAGTTTGTCAGGGCGCATCTTTCGAAACAGCAGTTTCCCTGCGGATCGTTGCTTACCTCTGCGATCTCAAAATGAGATCGTCATCTCGTTCATACTTGTAACTACGAAAAGAAGATCAAGTAAAATCCCCTCGAACGCGCGAGTCGAAGCCGCACTTCTGAGGCAGAAAAACGCGCTGCAGAACTATCGGCTATTTCAATAGACAGGCGAAGCATCCAGCCCTTAGAAAAACGCCTACATAAATTTAATTAACGCATTGAGTTTTGTCCACACAACGTACTGTCTTTAAATTAAGCGTTCATTCACTTTTTCTACTGAGTGTAACAAGTCTATTGGAAACGCTTTTTGTTATAAAAATAAAATAGCTAGAAGAGCACGGCTTGATCCCGTAAGCCCCAATGATTACGCAATCGCAGGCTCATACAACATGCTAAAACATGCCGCGCACAATGCTTTTTTCAGCTTTCATATTCTTTATAATGGAATGTGCAAAGGCGATGAAAATGAAAAACTTACCTTGATAATTAACAAAGGCACGAGGTTTGCAGAGCCAGCTAATCCACAAAATGGTGATCACACTTCAAGGTGACGGCGTCCATTCTTGAAGCTTTGCAGAAAAGAGGCTTACACGTAAGCTGGGGTGTCCATTTCTCCGCAGGAATGTTCCGGTGTTGAGTCTATTGAACAGCCGTTCCACAGAAACACACTTGCATGCGCGTCCACAATTGCAGCACATGCAGCGAAGTATGCTTTTCACAGCTACATTGATAGTCTGAGTAGATAGCGGCACTCGCGTTCCACGAAATTAGAGCAAGAAAGATCACAAGTGATGAACACGAACCGCACTCGTGACTGCAGTGAGCGATTCTGAAGAAGAAAGTGCGGCGCGGATGGATACACAATATACGCGCTGAAATGTCTGTCACACTTGCACGGTTGTCCCCGCTAGTGAATATTTTGTAGCTTATTGGTGAACTAAGTTTCAAGTCCTCATAATTGGCGGTGCAGCATTAACACCCTACAAATTAATATTTTCTCGCGTTTTTTTTCTAGATCGCAACAGTAAGCGGGCCGACGAGCCTTGTCATCAGTACAGTAAACCTTTGAACATGCATTCGCCGCATTCCTACCCCTTCAGCATCCCGCCGCGTGCAACCAGCACCCCGAAAAAGTAGAAAGGCGAGTTTCGGAACAATAGGGTGCACCTGACCGAGAGCCATGACCTTTCAAAGGCTGCTGAGCCGCTCCCAAAAAGGGCTGCAGAGAAAGCGTCTTTTCTTCCTTTCAACCTCTACCCGAGGGAGCAAGTGAGCCATTCGTCCTCCCGTTAGTCCTCCAAAGTTACACACGACACGCCCTTCACCGCAGTTGGTCCTCTGGTGGACTAACGACACGACTTGAGGACTAAAGTTGACGTTACTCCCCCCTCGAGCTGGTTTTTTTCTTAGAGTGCAGGTACAAGTGACTATGGGTGTCACTTGGACCTAGGCGAAGTTCTTCAGCTATAGCAGTTCAGAAACTCCCCATGGGCTCCATGTATCAAAATCCGGACTCGCCACTGGTCGAAATCACTTAGGTGTGCTGACTGTAGCACTATCTTTAAGCGGAAAGACAAGCTAATAAATGGCATTTTTTGTATTGCGTAGCGCAAGCCCGCAATCGATGCCACATTGATAAAGCGAACAGTGTGTTTACGTGTGTGGCTTACATTTTGCGGATGATACTGTGTGGCCAGTTCTTGCTGCGGCCACTGATGCAGTGACAGCGAAGACGGCAGTGATCTCGGCAAGGCGGTGTGATTTCTATTGTCGCTCCTAGGTGGCGCGTCAGTTTGCTATACTCCACAAATTTGCTCATGGGCATGTCCGGGTTTGGGAACGGAGTTTCGTGACCGGTACGAATAAAGAACTCTGCGACCTGGTGTGGGTCTCATTTAGACCTGGGTTTCCGTTGATCGTATCCCCCCAAATAAACGGGGTGAGTGCCTACCGTTGCATTTTCCTTGGCCCCTTTTCGTGGTACAATGATCTCGAAGTAATCGGTGGTGTTGCTGACGTCCACGCGGTACAGGTTTTCGTCCAGGACGACCAACTGCAGCGTCTGCGTGTCCTCGGAGAGGACGTCCACGCTGCCGCCGAAGGATTGCAGGATCGATGGCCATGACACAGCCTGCGTGCGCGAGAACGTCAAGGGGTTACTCACGTGGCTCAACGGGAAAGTGCTATTGAGGATCTATGAACACGAATAAGTGCCTCAGACAGACAGGCCGACGTTTGGATAGCCGGGTCTATATTCGTCAAAGGCGCCTCATCATCCTTGGCGTGTTAGTTTCGAAAGGACCACTCACTGACGTCACGTCACGTGGTGTGCTTGTCGGAACTTGTTATCTGATGACAAGTACAATTGACAAGTACGTCATCTGAAGACAATCACCAAAACGAACACCACGTGACGTGATGTCAGGGAGTGATCCTTTTAAAACTAACTCTCAAAGGAAGATGAGGCGCCTTTGACGAATATAGATCCGCCTATCGGAACGTCTGCACCTGCCTATTCAGCGAACCTCTATTGTCAACCTTTCTTACGAACACGACAGCGTTCTTACGAACGCTGTCGTGTTCGTAAGAAAGGTTGACAATGAGCATTGTACACATACCCTGGCTTATCGGTCTCACCTTTAACAGAATTGTTCAAAATCAACTCGCCCACCTTTTTTAGTATTACCGCTCTACTGCTCACGCGATAGCAGCGCATAGCTTTCCTTTGTGTTCTAGCTCGGACTGCATTGGGCACGATGCCACGCACCTCAGCTTCGTGAAGAGGCGGCGTCGTAACCTATGAACTGCGAACTAAGGGGCGACTACAGCTAGTCCTTCACTTCTCCGTAGAGCACGTGCCAGACTGAGTGAAATGTAGAATGCCGTGAGATTGAGAGACAAGTGGTAAAAAAACAAAAAGGCCCGAACGGCCTAGTAGACCCTGAAGGCAAGCTTAACTTCGTAGTGAAGTGCGAGCTGTAAGCACGGTAGCCTCTATTTAATTGAAGTGCGAGCTGTAAGCACGGTAGCCTCTATCGCACTCACCATGACGCCAAGTGTCTCGTTGCCAGCGCATGTTGGCCGGCTGGCGAGGACGTCACAGATGCCGGGAAATATGTACAACGCATCGCCATGCTGAATGGCACGACCGCTCAGCGCTCCACCGCTGAACCTGCACCGATGCAGTGCGCCGGGCACGTCAGTGAGCTCCGTTCACTCAGCATTGCAATAATCTTGAAATATTAAGCCGCAGGACTTAAAGGGACAGTAAAGTGAAGAAATGAATCGGTTTAGATTGATAAGTTGTACACTGAGAACTCTAATGCCGTTATTTTTCACCATTACAGGTTTATTAACAGAGAAGAACATCAAGGTCAAAGTTTCATTTTTAAATTTCGCGCAGAAGTCTCCGCACGTGACGTCACGAATTTCAATGTGTATTTTTCGTATTCTGGCAACATCGGCTCAACGAAATTTCCTGAAACTTGGTATGTTAAGCCTATGGCCCTCTCAGAGGCCAATGTACGTCATTTTTACCGATTGGGAACTAAGTGTGACCCAGTAGACGCCGTCAAGGTCTATGACGTCATGGCGTTTGGCGCGGCAAGTTGAAGATGGCGTCGCCACCCGCGTTTTCTTTTCGTGCGTTTTCTCGCGTACCAAGTCCCGGCGTGGGAGTCGCCCACTGCGCGCTAGGGCGCGTCCCGCAGGACCCCATTAAAGTTATTTCAATCAATCAACCTGCAATACTGGGGTCGCGGCCTCCAATGAAGACCTTCGGGCGCGTTGATTGGCGGACTGCGCTGCTCATTTCGGGCCTGAATAAGCAACTCTGGGCGATCCAGCAGGCCGAGGAAGCTGCCGGGAGACATGGTCTCTCTGTTAGCTCCTATGCCCAGCCCAGCAATTTGCCGGAAATTAATAAAGCTTTCATCTCTCTCTCAACCGACCAATACCCGTTTGTTGTGTTACCTATTGTCTTCTTCATTTTTAGTGGACCAGTGGGAAGTAGTGGGATTTACCCAACTTCTGTGGCGCATACCCGTTTCACGATTTTGATAGTTTTTTGGTACGAGATGAACAAGGAACGATTTTCTTAACATCTTCGCTGTCAAAAGTCTTCGAAGTAAACACTGCATAAGGGGGCGCCCACTTACATGGAAATGGTGAGGCCGAGACCACTGGGAGCTCGAAACTCCAGGGGTTTCTCACCGACGATGATGTTCCGAAGGATGGCCAACACCAGATCCACGGTCAGATCCACCATGGTGCTGATCTGACGCTCGGCCTGTGTTCGCAGGGAGAAGCGATTTAGGCAGTGATCTGAGACCGAAGCTTAGCCAGTGAGCTGACATTAAAGTGTGAAGTTAAACCGGCTGGTACACGTTGGTACACTTTGCACGCGCAGGTACACGTTAATTGGTAAACGTCAGACGGTTGGTGCAGGTTGCTTTTAACACGAGTGTTATGGCGGGATGCTGGACACGGGAAAAACATTGTACAAACGTCAAGTTCTCGCATTTTGGTCGCGGAAAACTTTCTTTTTATTAGGTTATGTGCTGTTTAGGAGCTGTTCGCACTTTTATATAGCAGTGGTGACTCCTTTTCACAGATAACATAATTAGTGAAAATCACAGCCATAAAAACAACATAAAATCATAACTAAACATTTCTTACCAAATGAGAGAAAAATATAATTCGCAAGCCAAACAATTGTGAAGATTTTTTTTAGATGTGAAGCATCTTATGGCGAAGCTTAATCCGGTGGTGGTGGTGGTGGTGGTGTGCCGCGTGCCCACCCTTACTGCGCATGCGCAAACAGTTTAAAAAAAAATAAAAATAAAAAACCTCCTCTCCCCCCTCTCTCTCCTCTAGGCATCCCTCCCCGCGGCAACCACACCCAGACTGCGCATGCGCCTCCCTTTCTCTCTCCCCCTCTTACACTCCCCCCCTCTCTCCATCCCTGCCCGCGGCGTCTCCCCCTGCGCATGCGCGTCCCCCCCTCTCTCTCCTCTCGTAGGCTCCCCCCTCTCACCTCTACGCATCCCTGCCCACGGCGTTCACACTCCCACTGCGCATGCGTGTCACCCCCCTCTCTCTCCTCTCCTACGCTCCTCCCTCTCGCCTCGCGACGCCGACGCAGGCAGCGTCTGCTAGCGAGTTTCTTGGTTGAAAAAACCGACTGCTCGCGCTGCACAACCGTTCACTGGCTATCCCGTATATATGGCAATGGATCTTGACCTGCAAGGTGGTGCCGGTGGGAGATTTCTCCTGTGCGTTGTTGAACAATAAAAATTCGCAGCGTGCGCGTTAACTAAAAGCGGAGAGCGGGTCTCTGTGTCCAGTCGGAGTCTTCTGTCTCTCATTGCCCATTAGCAGCGATTGGCATGTTCCAGTAGGAAAAACTGCTCCATCACTGCCTGCTTTGCGCCTCCCCAGTTTTCTCTCCTGCGCAACGCTGCGATGAGCGCCAGCGTCAACGCCGCCGCCAGTGTAAGCGTTAGCGCCCGCTGCTTCACATCTACACATGGTTCCCTTTAGCGGGAGATGGTGTAATTTTTTTTCTTCAGGAAACTTTCATAATGTTGGACTCAACGTTTCATGCAGTGCGGCAGCGACATGTAGTACACGTGTATCATTTTATGACGTCTTCGTAAGAGGGAACATCCAACATTATCCCACAATAGCCAACAAAAGCCAGCGGTTAGCCAGCACAAGATGATCTTAACGAACATTGGCCAGTGTTGGTTGTATGCGCGCAAGTACGGTAGACCTCGGACAGTTTATACAATTTCTTCAAAAGTAATTAATGGACTTTTTGTCGTGATAGTTTTATATAATAGTTTATATGATTTCCTTTACATTGTTTAAGAAGTAAGGAGCGGCCCAGCCAAGGTTCCCGCAGCACAACAGCCAATCACCTCCCCGACTAAAAAATAGTCCCACTCATAAGCCCGGCGGCTGAGTCCGGCTGATGACGTCACTCTAGCATGTACGCTCATTGGTGCATGCTCATGTTTATTCAGCTATGCGGATGAAATGCCACTGCCTTCTAAAGTTGTATTCGACTATAGAGTTTTTCTCTTTTTTTTGCCATTTTAGCTGAGAAAATGCTTTTCTTTACGCTGACCCAAGGACTGCTCTGAAACCTCAGTTGACTTCCAATAATATGCTTTGCATTTAAAATATGTCCCGTATGCTTCATTATGGTTACAGCGGTTGCCAGCATCATGATGACATGTGTGCGTAATCGACACCAGTCTTCCAATAATGTGGAGAAACATCGTACCTGCTTTTTTTCATTGAGGACGACGGCTCTCGCTAAGGCGACGTCCATAGGAACTGTTCCATCGAAGAGGCTCTCTGAAAAAGCAAGTCATTCGCTACGATCACATTTTTTAAAATAAATGTAGTTAGCTAACCACAAAGACAAATTCAAATTGTCACCCCGTTACATTTCTTGTGCGATATATTTGGCAGCATTCTGCCATTTTTAGTGAACAAATAACTGGCCCAACAACAATATAGTCGCACAGTTTTACAGTCGGGCGCGATTTGAAAGTTATCGCGCGAGCGTCATATGGCCTAGCGTCCCAGGAGCCTAGCGGAGTCTCTCGGAACAGTGAAAATGATGATTTCGCATTTTCCTCTCCTTCCTTGGCTGTTCCACGCTACAACAATCACTTCCATGATGAACTCTTCACCATTTCTCTCGATTTTAAGTTTTCATTCGTTGAGAGGAGCAAGCGTATAGTTCGTCGGCTTTTATGCCCGTGGACGATAGCGAAATTGATAGGAAAGATACGGTAAAGCTGGTGCTTGCACTGCTTCGTTTGAACGAATTGCTAAGCTGCACAAGATATAAATATCACGTCGTCATTAAAAACAAAAACAAACAAAAATGCGACTTTTCTTATAAAAAAAGAGTGAGGAAAGCTTGTCTCATCCTCCCTCTCCTCAAAAGAGCATTCTGAGCTCTGGCGCTGTTGCAGACATTGGTAGAAGCCCGCGCGATAACCTTCAAGTTGTGCTAGACTGTACAAAATGGCCGCATTTCTGAGCATATGTTTGTGAATTATCATGCTAAGGCTATAGCTGTCGCGTAGCGTTTGTGCGACGTAAACGCTTTACACCCCTCGTGTTAGTGCAGTTGGCAGCCGGGGCCACTGGTGAGTACCTTTCTCGGGCTCTCCTTCCAGAGCGATCTCGGTGTCGTACTCAATGTTGACGGCCTTGGCTCGGTCGGTGGGCATCACGATGCCCGAGATGAGTTGCTGAGTCATGCGCTGCAAGGCAAACGGAAGGCATACGTCATGCGCCGGAAGGCATGCGCACTTAAAGGGACACTTAAGAGAAACAATGACTTGTTTTAGATTGACAAACTGTACTCTGAGAAGTCCAATGCCATATGTTTAACTATCATAAGTTCATTATTAGCGGAGAAAATCAAGGTTGAAGTTTCATTTTTAAATTTCGCGCCGAAATCTCCGCGTGTGACGTCGAAAATTTCAAAATTCATCTTTTTGCCACTTTGCTCGAAACAAACAAGGACGAAAAAAAGAGCGCACACGGACAAGCGCACACACGGTTGCGCTTGTCCGTGTGCGCACTTTTACTCGTCCTTGTTTGTTTCGAGCAAAGTGGCTAAGAGATGTATTTTTCGTATTTTCGCGACATTGGCTCGATAAAATTTTCTGAAACTTCGGATGCTAGGTCTATGGCATCCACAGATGGCAATGTACTTCATTTTTATTGATTAGAAGCTACGTAGGACCCTGTAGACGCCTTCAAAATCTATGACGTCTCGGCGTTTGGTGCGGGAATCTCAAGGTGGCACCTCCACCCGCATTTTCTCTTCGCGCGTTTTCTCGCTTACCAAGCGTCGTGTCGCCGTAAAAGTGGTGTTTTCGGGATTGTGAAATTGTACTTTACTAATACGCGAAAAATCATTCTGCTCTTTAGTGTCCCTTTGAAACTGAGTAGTCCGGGAAGGCATTAGTCATGCTCACGTCCGCCCGTCCGTCTGTCCGCGCCCTGGCACGGTGCCAGGTGGCCGCCGGGGCGCGCAAACGGACGCCGGTCGCGTCTGTCGCGCCTCCCGTCGGACTCTACAGCGCTCGCTCTTTGCTTGCGTAGCGTCGCTGTGCCCAGCGTGTCCAATCATGCAAGAAGGGAGACGCGCGCATCGCGTTCCGTTCTGACCGACCCCGTCTCAATAAACACAGGC
>JALIZH010013292.1:0-70589 GCA_030522465.1 Rhipicephalus appendiculatus | reverse complement strand
GCCGTTGTTTGAAGAAACTGAATGTAAGAGCGTTGACAGAGACGCCGTCGCAACAAGATAGATCACTAAAACTACAAAAAATTATAGAGGCGTTCACGAGCTGCCTTGTTTCGCACGTGCGGTTCACTCTTCAAGCCCCACATTTTTTTGTTGCCTTCGCAACGGCGTCTCAATACGTTGGAATTAACGGGCAATATGGTATGCAAGCTTCCGGTACGTAAGAGCTTTCAGTTCATTTCATTGGCGAGTCAGCCGACGTCACAAGGCGAGGGAAACGTGGTGACCCCGTCAAAAATCGAGTTGAGGGCAGGCGTACATTTTATTGTATTTTGAATTTTCTAGGCTGAATAACTTCGGAATGCGTGCCCCTATCACTGCTGTTCTTACTGCACTAATTTCTTCAGCCTTCAGTCTACACAACCCGCTAGTAAAATATGTAAAACAATGAGGTCTTGAAAAGTGTTGGAGGGCCCCTTTAACATCTGATGGTGTACGTTTTCTCAGCGCCGTTTCCGTGACGCAAATACGTCACTGAAGTGTTGGTGGACCCCGGCATAAAACGCTTTCGTGTTAAAAAAAATTAAGGCAGCTTCGCCCTATTGGTGCCAGGACTGAAGGGAGTGTGAACGGCGGAGCTGGGCAGCCTTCTTTGTTTCTCTCCGTTTTCTGTTTCTTTGCTCCTCTCTTTCTTTGTTGTTCATTTTTCCAGCTTTATCTGTTTTTTCTCTTTATTTCTATTTATTTCTAGTTCTCATCCATTTTTTTTCCTTTCTTTCTCTCTCTGTCTATTTCTCGCTTGCTTTCTCTTTCAATTTTTATGTGTGGCTTGTGTTGTCGTATTTCCCCAGCCATAATAGTAATGTCCGCACTTTAGGCGCTCGAATAACAAGAGAAAGAAGACCTTCCTTGCGTGAGCGCGCGCTCAATATACTGCAGCTGGCTATGTTATATGAGGTTCTGCCTGCGCTTATATATTCATCAAAGCGCTCAAGGAACAAGAGGAAGAAGACTTCTCTTTGGCGCGAGCGCGCGCTCAATATGCTACAGCTGGCTATGCTATATGTGGTTCTGCCTGCGTTACGCCAAGCGACAACGACCGCATACGACAGCCTGCCACCCTAAAGTGCACCGCACTTAAAAGTTCGTGTATTTATGTATGAAGACGGAACTCTGACATGCATCGCAGACTTTCTGGTTCAAAACCTAATTTGTGCGAATAATGAGTGCAAGGACGTCCACAAATCGTTTTGTTCAAAAAAGCTAGCGCCAAATACAGAAAGAAAAATGTGTGCGGTTTAACTCTTGTAAACATATTTATCACGAGCGAAACGTGGGTTTGACTTCGTTTCCCAAAGACTATGGGGAACGTGCACTGAGCCGGTGGCGCCGCGGTGCGGGAGTGAACGAAAGGAATTGGCGTGTTCCGTGCAGCAGCCGACCCATAAGCGCAGGCGTGTCAGGTTGTTAGCGGCGCTTCGCAATGTCGCGTATGAATTGCTGTGTCGTAAACTGTGCCGATAACTATAAGAACTACGCACCTGTAACAAAGTTTTTCAGCTTTCCGCCTTCAGAAACCGGCGGGAACACTGGATTAGTGGACGCCATGCGTAGGCGTGCGCAGGGTTCCTCTTCACAGGGGGAGACGGCTCGTCACAGCGCCCCCCCTTCCCTATTAAGTCAATACCCTTACAAAAATTTTTGGTAACGTTGACTTGACGGCCTAAAGACAGTTGTTACTAGAACCTATCAACAATCAAAAGGGTGTCTACTAACTGTCTTTATACTTCTTTACTAGCTTTCTATGAACGATCTGGCTGCAATTGGCCACCAACTTTGAACAGACTCATGTTCATAGGCGGTCTGGTGACTTCGTAGTAACGGCCTGTGAACACTGTTCATTTGACGCCCTAGTAACATTCTTTCAAAAGAAAGACTGTCCGTAAGCCTTCTGTCAACCATCTAGTAACCTGTGTCTGTATACTCTCTGGTGGCAGTTGGTTTCAACCATTCTAATGAAGGAAGCTCATACGCATTCTGTTAGCCGTTTGTTGGTCGGTTTATAAGGTTTAACGTCTCAGGACGCCGTATGGATGACTCTGGATAACTTAGACCGCAAGCCTCTAGGATTTCTTTACCGTCGAAATGCGACCGCCGCGTCCACTAAGCCACAGCGGCAGTTACGCACTCTGTTAGCATTCTAACACTACGTACAAACACATGCCTTTCGGCAACATGCGTATATGTACAAGCGAGTTGCCAGTAGAAAACAACAGGATCTAGAAGATGCGTGAGCGAGGACAGATCCACGAAAGGTTGCATTAAAAATCTTTATTTTCAGTACATGACACTATTGATTTAAAGATATTCACTTCCATTACTAGTCACACGATTAACTTACTCAACATAGAAAAGAACACGAGGTTAGCACATTTCAAACGCACTCATGATTTACAGAATATTTTGAACACATAAATAACCATTAGCACAGTTGGACAGTGTTGCACAGTCAAATAAATATATAAACCTCTAACATCACGTAAAGCGCTTTAACAATAATAACTTTAAACATTACAGTAAAATCAGATTTAGCCAAGGGAACCTGCCACAGCCGTAGTAACGAATTCAAAGTTAAATTTTAGAAATAACACTAAATATAAAACACCAACTAAAATGAAGCGTTTGACAATGTAGTAGCTCAGATGTCAGATCTCAATAGCCCAAACTACGGCATGATACCACAGATGAAAAGAAAAATACAAACACAGCGAGTGGCGCAAGAAAGATTCTGTACGCGCTCTACATCTAACCGAGGCACACACATGCACTTCTAAGTTCGAGATATTATTCTAACAAATAACAAACTTGAACTCTCCCGCGAACTGTGCACGAAAACCTCCCACGCGTGCCTATTCGATCGATAAGAAAATAGAAATATAAGAGCGAATAAAAATGCAAGCACACCACAATAACAGAATAAACAAAAAAGGGTGATCTATAGTTAATGTTTAGAATAAATTGGATGCGATACCAAAAGTCCGATGAGAGGTAAGAGCAGTCAACGCATGGCCTATCTGTAGCTTGCGATTCGCGAGTCCACTTTGAAACACGGGGCTGCTGGTTCCTCGCTGCGGTGATCTCTGCCGAATACAGTGGCGGACTCATGCCACGCGTTAGTGTTCTTGCTTCGGTAATTTCACGACTTCACCTACAGGCTACTCAGGTCCGCGAGCCCGCACTTGAAGAATTCTGCCGTTCGGAGTGGGGCAGTCAGGCTGGATCTCGCCGCAACAGCGGCCCAGATCGCAGGAAGCGCTCAACCTCGCGTGGCTCACACGAGGAAAGTTCCACAGCTCTTCACTTCACCACAGAGGATGACATCGGTATCCCAAGCCTACAATTACGTAGTATCACCTTCAATCATATAAGTCCACAAAAGTAACTCAATGTTTCAAGAAGCAAACGAGAAATCGAGAAAAGGGCGAGCCACGTGCAACTTCGACACCTACGCGACAACTAGGCGAAAATGGAAAAGACGAACAGGTCAGAACAGGTTGTCTTGGGCGCGGCAGCTAATGTGACGTAGCACGCCGCGCGCCCGAGGAGAGAGGGTTGAGAGCATCCTGTCAGGCCAGTTTCGGGACAATGGGGCGCATGTATCCCCACAGCACGGCCGCTCCGTAGCAAGTCATTTCAGGTGTTTTCGGAACCTCTCGTTTGTGCTCTCGTGCAAAAAAAAAAAAAAAAAAAAAAAAAAAAAAAAAAAAAAAAAAAAAAGAAAAGAAAAAAAAACAACAACAACGCCATGTTCGAGGCGTTTGTAACAGCAGTACGTACACGTGTGTTGGAACCGCATTTTTTTATCGTGCTTCTTCACTAGCAGGAATAATAATAATAATAATAATAATAATAATAATAATAATAATAATAATAATAATAATAATAATAATAATACTGCTTCTCAAAGCACCTGAGAAGCGCTGAATGGAAGAGGTGCTTACTAATTATTTGGCAAAATTATTTGACATCATTTGAGCTAATACGCGTATTACACTTCACTGGTCTGTGTAGTTTATGAGCACGCACATCACACACTCAATCCCTAACAGGATGTAAGGGATGTACAGTCCTGTAAATATGTCAAGTCCGGTTTATGCCACAGAGTGCGTAATCAGAAAAGAGTCTTACGCTAAAAATATTCGTTCGGGCATATTCCGGTGAGTCCTCATGCTGGACTGGTTGCGACCAATCACAAAAAAGCATACTAAAGAGATGCGTTGTGAGTTTGCTCCATGAGGTTGATGTTATCGAATTCCCACTTTTTGGGACAATGTTCAATATATGGGCAACGAATTAGGCAGCGAATGACAATAATTTTTTGATGGCCACCTTTTTCGGCAGGAAAGCGATTGCGCTAGTGAACACTGTTGATTATTGGATTAAGGGGAAACTGAAGAAGGAAGGAATGGTACGCCGTCTGAAATGCTTTGCTCCCGTCCCGAGTCGTACGCACGACACTAGCACTATATAGGGCGTGCACTTATTTGTGCTAGCACACCAGTTCATGCTGAAGCTTCGGTGCGGGAGCTTTTCCCATATAAAGCAGCAGCACGTACCAATTAATGCACGTACACCCGCTCCCAAAAGTTTACGGAACGCGGGCTTCACTAAAAATGCGAATTTCTGCTCTGTTAGTGCGCGGCGCATCTAACCTAGCAGGTAGCTGCGTAGGTCGCAAAAACTACTATAAGCTGGAACATCTGTTTGGAGGTTATGTTCAAAGACAAAGCCGGAATATATCATTTTCGGAAATGTTGTGTTCCGAAAACTTTTGAGGGCGGGGGGGTACATATGATATTGTAGCTTTGATATGTGTGTGTGTGTGTGTGTGTGTGTGTGTGTGTGTGTGTGTGTGTGTGTGTGTGTGTGTGTGTGTGTGTGTGCGTGCGTGCGTGCGTGCGTGCGTGCGTGCGTGCGCGTGTGTGTGTGTGTGTGTGCGTGTGTGTGTGTGTGTGTGTGTGTGTGTGTGTGTGTGTGTGTGTGTGTGTGTGTGTGTGTGTGTGTGTGTGTGTGTGTGTGTGTGTGCGTGTGTGTTTAAATAGCATGTCATAGTTGTTTTTCGGCAGGGGAAGTGGAGTGGGGAGAGGTTTAGCCAAAGCTAAGTCATCTTTTCAAGGTATACATTTAAAATAGTACTTATAAATGAGGCCTCCAGGGCATGTATTCACAATGGTCTTTACACGTCAGTAAGTAGCAGGCCTTTAAACGGTCTACATAATATAGCCTTTATACAATAGATAAAAGGACGCCTTTAGACGGTCTAAATAATATAGTCTTTATACAATAGTTATAAGGAGGCCTTTAGGCGGTCTACATAATATAGTCTATATAAAATAGTAAGGAAGAGGCCTTTAGGCGGTCTGTTAACAATTGTTACTAGAGCGTAAATGTTCATAGGCGGTCACCAATGTTCATAGATGGTTACTAGGTGGTCTACTCAATGTTACCAGCCATTTTTGTAAGGGTATATGAGGCAGACTTTGCCCCCCCCCCCCCCCCCCTCCCCCCTAGGTGACTAGAGGAGGCGGCCGCCTCCCTCGTGCGCATGTCTATGACGCCACGTAAAGCAAGTGATCCCGCGGGCACGTTATGGGCACGTTTATGGTACATGCTGTAGCTAATTCGCTGTGAACTTACTCTCCACGCATGTTAACTGATATTTTTAATTGCTGAAGGAAAAGTGATCTTGAGTCTGCAGTCCACAATTCGTTGGCGGAAAGCAATCTACAGATCCAGCAATTCTCCCTCGTGCACTGCTGCCGTTTTTCCGCCGTATCGCAGTTCGTAAACAGTAACATTAAGGAAGAAGTCACGCATGCCAGGCAAAATGCGTCGCAGACCACGAGAATTTCAAAATTTATTCCCCATGTACTGCCATAGTCCTTAACAGCAGTGTGCGTGCAAGCGAAGCCGGGCCACGCCGTTCTATTGCGCTACGTGACAGCTGAGATATCGCGTGCAAAGCTGGCACGTGGCAAATTTACTCAAGGACTCACGCAGCCCGAGCAACGCCTACAAACGGAGCTGAACTACCGAACAGAAAACTTCGCGCAAATGCCCCGCATTACTAAATGCAACACGGGCAGTTCGGCGACCGTAGGTATTACTTGCGCGCATAGCAAGGGGTTGTCTAACAGATTTCAGACACAAATGTCATCGTTTACTCAACAATAACCAGGCAAAATGGCAAGAAATAATGTTTACAAACATCGATGGTGACGTTCTATGCTTCGAACTTTACGCTGGCCGGCCGCACGAATCGCCCTTTCATGAACACTCTGCCGCGCGTCTGTGCTACATCACATCGAAAACATGGTTGATTCCGTAAATTTATGTCCTTTCTCCTCGTTTGGGGCCCCAAAAGAATCATGCACTGATAACTTTCTGGAAGCCTACCCGTTTTATCAAACCTGTCACCTTCGCGCACACGCACTTGCATACAACGCGCGCGTAGCTGACGGAGAGACGACGATTCGTAGCACGCCAGTTGACACTGAATTGGCCGCAAGTCGCCACTCGCGGCGCTGACGGCGCATAGGTGCAGTGCACTGCTGCGCCCCCTGTAGGTGCTGCACGTTTCCCATAGACGCAGTGTTTCGTTAAAGCTAGGCTTCTTCTTCGGCTTGTTATTGGTCGTGTTGATTGACCACGGCGGGGGGCTGCAGTAGCTTTGACCTCGACACGCGTCCGCGCTTGCTAAGCGTCTCCGTAACGTGCTACTTTGGCCTCTCTTGGCTGTGATGTTTTTGAGCTGGCAACTTTGACTTTGCTTAAGATTTCACAGCCTGCCTCATAGCTATGTGTACTGGATGACTGGATTCAGCCTGTCGCTTCCGCTCAAGCGCATGCACGGACGATTTCAGCCCACGTGCCACACATTGCAGGACTGAGAGACCAAGCGCTGTCGAAGCAGCTTTGAACATTTGTCTGGTGATGTGGTACCGCAGCAGTGAGGCTCCGAGACAGCGCAGCTGCGACGCCTCTGGGCAGCGGACCACGTGGCGTGACGTCACGCCTGCCACGCTAGCGCTCTGGCGGCTCAAGGTCAATTAGACGCGACGAATGAATTTGGAACATATAGCGTGACACTACTTACGCTCTAAAAATCAAATATAATGCATTTTATTCATCCCACGGAGCTGTAGAGGAGCATTACACGTACTCGTGCACTAATCAAACTAGCGCTAGAACGTGTAGAGTTCATAAAATGCCCAGCCGTCTTCTTTGTCAAATATGTTAACAGAAAAATTCCTATACACGGAGTCTGCGAGAAACTTAACATGAGTTGCTTCCTCCTGTAAAAATGCCGCTACCCGATCGACGAACAAACAATACGAATTCGTTATTGCAACATATTTCAGAATCATTGACCATGATGGTCTACGCAAGAAATTCCGCTTTGATATAACACGAATAGACACCGTCAGATAGCTTCAGCTGTATTCCATTGTACGAATACTACATCTGCGATTGCTGGAAGCTTTTGTACTTTTGTGTCTTTTAATTCCGCACAATCGATGCTAAACTTTTGTTTGGTACGTTTCAGGCAGCACAAGAGTCACACAAATACACCTTTCCTATGCATAGCTGCAGAAGCAAAGAGATTTATACTATCTCCATAAACATTTAGCTTAAGAAACCAACTTTAAAAACCTGTGATCTGCGTTTGTCTGTTTCTTGACTGGATACTTTATATCTAAACGAGAAAGGCGCTTAGAAGCTTTTAGTATTTTATACGATACCATGAAACCAGTTATTTTTTGCACGGTAACTTTGGTGCGGAGAGAAAGCATAGCTCGGCACACTCACTCATGAGTGCACTCAACTCACACTCACTCACACTCATTTGAACGTGGTGAGTTGAGTATGAGTGAGTACTCATGCGTGTGAGTGGACGTGAGTGTGAACGTGAGTGAGTGCGAAGGCTGAAAAAATTGTGGTGAGTGAGTTTGAGTGAGTACTCCCTTAAAGTGCCGACCTATGGAGCTCGGCACACTCACTCATGAGTGCACTCAACTCACACTCACTCACACTCATTTGAACGTGGTGAGTTGAGTATGAGTGAGTACTCATGAGTGTGAGTGGACGTGAGTGTGAACGTGAGTGAGTGCGAAGGCTGAAAAAATTGTGGTGAGTGAGTTTGAGTGAGTACTCCCTTAAAGTGCCGACCTATGGAGCTCGGCACACTCACTCATGAGTGCACTCAACTCACACTCACTCACACTCATTTGAACGTGGTGAGTTGAGTATGAGTGAGTACTCATGAGTGTGAGTGGACGTGAGTGTGAACGTGAGTGAGTGCGAAGGCTGAAAAAATTGTGGTGAGTGAGTTTGAGTGAGTACTCCCTTAAAGTGCCGACCTATGAGAGAAAGAAACAAAACAAGAACCGAATCTGAATGACTTACATTTCGTCGTATGCCATCTGGCGGTAGGCTGCCAGACTAAGCGAGAAAAAAAAGAGGACACCGCAGCCGGAATCGAACCTGCGAACTCGTGGTTGTGTTAGCAGTGAGTTCGATCTCTCGTCGTTCAACGCGCTCGGCTATCGCTTCGACGCGTTGCTGCTGGCGAAAACGCAGTTTATATATCTACCACAATGAATTGCGCTACTGTGTTATGAAAACTGCGGTTTTGAAACAACTTTTTCACCATTTGAAGAGTTGATGCTGCAACCAGGTCATAGCTGAGTCATTGAAGTTGATAAATCCCCGGGAATATATCAATCGATGCTATAGTCTCGTCACAAATCGCATTTTAGTGGCCAGAAAACCGTCCTAAATTTGACCGTTTCCATAGACTCCCATACTTAAAACTTCGCCCGCAATTTGGAACGGGTTTTTCGACGTAAATAATGTTGCAACTTCCATGAGATGTCGGGACAGTTGTTTAGAGCCTACTTCCTCGGGAATTTAGAGAAAGATGGCTTCTATCATGAGTTATTCGCGAAAAACGACGCTCTCCCATAGAAAACGCGCATGTTTCCAAGGGCGACCGCTAGAGGCGCTGTTCGGCGATGTCCCTAATTCCTGGACATGGTCAGGCAACTAGAGCGACGCTCTCACACATGGGAGTGCCCTGTTACAGCAGTGGCTCCGGATGCTCTCGCGTCGAAGTGGGCAGCCGCTCTGCGCAGCTCCAACTTCAAGACACAAGAATGGGCAGTCCAGCGGGCCCGCGAGGCGGCGTGGAGGCAAGGCCTCGAAGTCCCCTCATGGGAGACCTGAGCCCGGGTTAAAGATCGCCGGACTTTCAATAAAGTTGTTCCCAGGTGAAAATGTGTAAATGGGAATCCAACTGGTTTCAATTGGCATCAACTGGAATCAACTGGTCCCAGTTGCAGGCCAACTGGTTTCAGTTGGGAACCAACTGGGAACAGTCGGTCCCAGTTGCAAGTGGTTCCAGTTAGCAGCTGGTCCCAGTTACAGCTCAACTGGCCGCCAGCGGGGACCTTGACCAGTTGAACTGGAAGCAGCTGGTCCCAGTTGGAAACCATAACCAGTTAAATTGGAAGCAAGTGGTCCCAGTTACGTTCTAACTGGAAGTGCGACATGTTATTCTGGTTGTACTATTCTTAACTCTTAAAGAAGAAAAAAAATGAACTCGGATGTATATATGACGTAGCATTGTTGCACTCGAACAAATGGGCTTTATCGAAAAGTTTTTCTGTCTTACCCACAGAAGGGTACCGGATCGCTAGCCTATAATATATAGTAAGGGAGTGGGCCGACATTAAACAGATAGGAAGATGAGAAAATGAGCGTCTCATGGTTTGCGAATCAGTTATCTTTTCTTATATTCTCGTCATCCCCTGCGCGTTTTATAACCTCACTGACTCGAAAAAAATAAAAATATAATGGAATATTGCGTTGCGCAAATACGCAAACACATTGCACTCAAGCGTATGCTTGTTTTAATCTTTTTACGTCCATCGCGGCGACAATACGCGCAGACGAAGCGGTCCTGATTGACGTCGGGGTGTTAATGTTGCCGTTATCTCGCCGGGAGCATGCCTGCTTGACAGCCTTGTGTTCAGCACCAGGGTAATTACTTCTGTACAACAAAGAAAAATAGCGCAGTGACGAGCCGGTAGCTACCACGGCCGAGACTGCCGAATACCACAAACATCTACTACTCCCTCCTCCTCTCTACTCCGGACGGCCGACAGCAGCCACTGTAGTTGCGTATCTAATCTTACGCTCAAATAGTGAATGAAACAGTGAACTATAATTAGACATAAATATAAAACGTACTTAAATGAATTATTTAGCGCACATTTCGCAATATTTGGTGAGAAAGAAAGAAGCTGGATAGCACAGGCAGAAAAATTCGAAACACAGCAACGAGCAGTTTCGTACAGCACATGTGGCAAGGGCTAGCTACCGAGCTACGGAAGTGCTGCGCAGTTGTGATGTTCTTGATGAGGAACGTGTAGTCAAGGCGTGCGTAATTTAAATATTGTTGATTAGTGTTCGACAGTTTCATCTCTGGAAGACTTTATGACCTCAGGCGATCGTCGGACGAGTGTTTTTGCCTGTGACAAGACGGATATATGGACCCATTGTGTTCGGAATGCTGCTCTGCCTACCTTGACTGCGATGCAGCCGTTTGAAGGTAAATAATCTCTTCTGCTTCGAGTGAGAGAATATGTAGATATACTATAGTGCAACACAGAGTGTTTTGAGCGTGGAGATGATGGAACGTTGCCTTGTAAACAATGTTTTAGACACGACGCTGTGATGTGTTGGTGCTGCAAATTTTCTGCCATTTGTTTTGGAGCGTCATAAAAAACGAGTGTCGCGCAATACTTGTGTTGAACAGCATGCTAAATAACTGGGAAGTATACTTGTGCACACTTAATTGTAGCTCTGTCCGAAGTGCAAGAACAGGGCACGTATTTGCTCGGCAAATAAATATCCCCAAACCTGTTTGTGTATGAGCTTCGGCTTTACTGGCTAATGCTTTTCTTTTGTTTTTGCTGCTGAGATAAACTCGACTGTATAAAAATTGGAATAGATAGGGCACGATCTCTACACATAGTGTAATTTGTAATGTAAATTTTATGAGAATTCACTAGGAGATGAGAATTGTTGTGCCACGATTTCTGTTTATTGCACGGAATAATTGCATTTTACCAATGTATGTATATACATTAAAGGTGTTCTTATTTATTCACAAACACGTTGTAGGCTGTATATGGTAGAGGGATTTGTAGAAAACTACAATCGCATATTGAAAGGCACAATTGAGCAGGACTTCACTCATAAATCCTTCATAAAAAAAAATAACTCGCAATGGTATATTCATCGATCGAGTGCTGTATTAAATTAAGAGACACGCATTAAGAGCCACAGTTTCTGCTTTCAGGAGCTATCCGTAATTGCACCTAGTACTTTTGTTTTGGTTAAGGGCAATATCGGCTTTACATGGCACACTGCACGATTTTCTCACTAAGATGTTGATGAAGTTTAATTTTATGTAGGATATTGCATGTGTAAAGTAGTCATTACAGTTTCGCTAACAGTGTAAATATTGCTTTCAGATGGTCACGTACGCACAAGATCTACGAAATGTGCAAGCATCTGCCGCCTTTCCAAGGAAGCAATCAAGATCCATCACGGCCCGTGCAAAATGTGCAAAGTTTCTAATAAATGGAGTCGAGTTTCAGAGCCAAACTTCTTCGGCTGTATGCACTGCAGGGGTCCACTGACAACTGGTCCCAATAGCAACTGGAAACAACTGGGACCAGTTCAAGTGGTTTATGGTCAAATTCCCAGTGGGGACCAGTTGCTAGTGGGTACCAACTGGGACCAGTTCAAGTGGTTTATGGTCAAATTCCCAGCGGGGACCAGTTGCCAACGGGTCCCAGCTGGAACCCACTGGCAACTGGTCCCCACTGGGAATTTGACCATAAACCACTTGAACTGGTCCCAGTTGTTTCCAGTTAGAATATTTTCACCTGGGTTTCCATCCATTACGGGACGAATCATCTAAAACGGGTTCTTAGGTTTGCGTCGCGCCCGCATTTTCTTGCGACTCATCCTAGTGGAAAAGAAACAAAGACAGCAGCCGTGAACTCGGAACTTCGCGCTCGCACGCACTATTGAACTTACACCACTTTCACGCACAACACAAATATGCGATTGCAACTTCGTCGCATCGAGATGGTCGTACATACCTCTTGTAGCGATGCAAACCCACAAAAATCCTGTAATCTTGACGATGACTTATGCACTACCGCACGAATCCACAGAGCACGCAATGGAGCACAGAAACCCAATGAAAAACCACGGCTGCACAACGGATGATCAAGGCCACGCTGCAATATGTTCCCAAAGACAGCAGACAAGACCGAGCGCGTCACAAATCGCGCATGCGCGAAGCCAACAGCAAGTGCGCATGCGTGGCTTTTCTTTTCATTTTTTTTTTACACAAGTGTTTTGCTCCCTCAAGGGCATTTCGGGGATCAGTGCGGGCTTGTTTTGTTTTGATGGCGTTTTTATGAAAATTGTTCGTCCCGCAATGACTTTCTGGAGCTCTTTTTAGGGCCCAGTAACTTTTTAGTTGTTTGTTTATATCCAGAAAACACGCTTTGCCAATTTTTAAGAAACATAAATTTGGGAGCTCCACATTCGGGTCATTTCGGGAGATCCAAGGGAGATGGTGTGGTTTGTTGGGCGGCGTGTCGCTAAATTTGTGGTGCCAATGGTTTGATGATACTCTAGCCTAAATGCTGACAAAGCTTCCAATAGACCTTATTAGAGTTACTGTATATGCTACCTTTAGGTAGCAGAGTTGCGCATCTGTTTTCCAAACGCCGCTGGCAACCATGCATTGCGGAGAAGCTGATGCACAGGCCAAGGCGGCCAAGCCTGGAAAACATGACCGCGCTAGAGTGTACTAGAACTATTCTAGTACACTCTAACTGCGCCGCCGAAAGCGGTTGCCGTCCACCTAGAATCTATCAAGTCACCGTCTTGGACTCTGTAGCTCGTTAGCTGCGAACTGGTGCTTTTATTTGCTTTAGATTCATGTCCTTAAGCTTCGACAGCAAAGCATTTACGTCGATTCGGCACCGTTTTCGAAAAACATACTGAAATAATCGATGCTGTAGGCTAAGCGAGTGGCGATGGGCGCTCCCGGAAGCTCGGAGGACATATATTACGTGTTTGTCAGTTGTTTTGCATCCTCCATAGCTGGCGCCACTTGACTTGGCGGCGGCGCATGTTATTCGGCACTACGCTACGCCTTTGAGTTATCGGATAGACTTTTTAAAAAACGCTTTTGTACCCTCGTGGCACAGTCCCGAGAGCAGGTGTTTCTTCTTTCATCGCCGGTCGTTGGCACGCCAGGCACGTCGACTGGCGCGCCTGGCGTGCCAACGACCGCCGATGAAAGAGAAAAGACAAGACACAGACGTTCTTTTCTCTGTCAGTCCTCGTCAAGTGTGCGCTGTTTTCACCTCGGTATGCACAACCAACTAGCTCGAGATGTGTTATTCAAGCCTGCAAAAACAAAGTGAGGCTTCGCCACATAGCTGTGGTTGCTAGCCAGGGAATATGGCGGACCTATGCGCAACTCTGCTCCCGTAGTAGAGTGTACACTCTACCCGTAGGGAGCATTACAGTGTACTAGAAGAGGGCAGTGGGCTTACTCCGCCGCTCCTCTGACGCAGTTGGCGTCGCATAGGAGAGGTGGCGCCACAGGCAACTTCAATAGAAGCTTGGCCTGCAGAAGCTGCCCGCCGATGGTCACACGTAGCAGTTGCGACGCGTGTTTCATTGATATTAAAAATAATCATGCTTGTATTGACTGCGCTGTGACTATATTGTGCGCGTATGCTGCTCTCGGTTCACATTTTCCCCCTATTTTGCGATAGAGTTAGCCGAAGATCACTCCGATGGCAGTGAACGCAACATACACCTTTCTCCTTTTAAGTTAACGCTTTTTAGTCTTATTTTGGTGCACTTGAGTTCTTCGCATATTTTGACTAGCACTATATTTGTTTAGGCCACATCGTATTTGCCACAATGTAGCAGCTCGTGGAAAAGCCCGGTGCACCTTTCAAAATATACGGTTTCATGCCGCGTAGACCCAACCTAAAATGATTTTGTATGAAGATTATGACCTGCTTTCCACCAAAGAATTAGAAAATAGTGCTCGCCCGCTCCTTAGCCAAGCTTAAGCATGCAGGTATGCTGGCTGGGTTTGTGCCTTTGCTATGCTAAAATGAAATTGTAGGTTATATATTTTAGATGCGAAGCATCTTGTGCTCGGGGCTATGTCCGTCCCTCCCGCGTCCGTCCCGCGTCCGGCCACTTTCATGAAGTAGGGAAGCACCCACTGTGCGAACCAGAACACTGTAGTACAATATAAGGCCGTCAACCACCACTACAGTCACCAGAGTGATGGCCGAGAGCACAGAGAGGCTGCTTAGCAATGGCTAGGCAGGTGGCGTGTGTCGCCCAGGTTGACTCCATTCCTTGATCTTGCTTGCATGTGTTTGGGAGGGGCTTAGTCCGTCCCTCCTTCCCGCGTCCCACACCACCACAGCGCATGCGCGTCTCCTCCCCCCTCTCTCCTCTCCTACGCTCACCCCCTTTCTCTCCTCTAGGAATCCTCTACTCTACGGAGCGGCCCCCCGCGTCCCACACCCCGACAGCGGATGCGTGTCCCCTCTCTCTCCTCTCCTACGCTCACCCCCCTTTCTCTACTCTAGGAATCGTCTACTCTATGGAGCGGCGCCCGCGTCCCACAGCGCATGCGCGTCCTCTCCCCCCTCTCTCCTACGCTCAGCCCCTTTCTCTGCTGTAGGAATCCTCTACTCTACGGAACGGCGCCCGCGTCCTCTCCCCCCTCTCTCCTACGCTCACCCGCTTTCACTACTCTAGGAATCCTCTACTCTACTATGGTGGCTAGAGGGGGAGGTGTCAGCAACGGCGCCCTGGAGAGGCAGCGTTTTTTCATGATTCGGCGGCGCGAATGGGCTCGCGGAGCCGACAGCAGCGCCGCCGCATCAGCGCGGTTACTGAACGGCGAAGAGATGCAAATGTGCACAGACAGTCGAGGAACGCGTCGAACGCGCGATGACTGTGCATCCGCGCTGCCCGCGCCATCCGGACGCGTGGATGCGTCGTGTCGCGGCCACTGATCGAACGCGCTCGCTGCCTCTTGCATCCGCCCCAGCACTTTTCATGCAGTTCGGGCAGCGCAAAGGCTCTCGCAGACGACGACGCGCCACCTGTCGGCGTCATGAAAAAGTGCCGCACCGACTTGCACGGCGCAGCCCAGCCGATGCTGACACCTCCCTCTCTAGCCACCATAACTCTACGGAGCGGCTCCCGCGTCCCCCCCTCTCTCTCCTCTCCTACGGTTCTCTCCTCTAGGAATCTTCTACGGAGCGACAAGCTGCATACTCCGCTGGTGGCACCACGGTTGTTCAGCGGTACAAAAATGACGGAGCGCGCCGCGATCAGCGCCCGGGCCGCTGCCGCGAAACGAGAGCGGCGACGTTTCCCCCGCTGCTTCGCATCCACACATGGTTCCCTTTAGCGGGAAATGGGGAAGTTTTTTTTGTTCCACTTTGGTTGTTGCACAGCAGACAGTAGTTTTCTGGGGACTATTATTAAACATTATTATGCAGTTACACGTCTGGTATGCATATGTACAGTGACATAATGGTAAACGAAATTAAGATACACACAAAGCTCCTGTTTCTGACATGAACGGTTTTTTCGAACGGTCCTCTCTTGCGTCGACTTCTGACTAAGGTAGGGTGGCAGATTCGGAAGAAGCGTCGGCACAGCATCGGCGCGGAGAATGGGTCTCCCACGAGGTATCCGCACTTCTTTACCCTCGATAATGTGCACGTAGTCTCTGAGCACATAGCGTGGCTCGAAGTGGAGCTCGCACACTGCGCTGGTGTCTCCCAGGGGCTTGTCCGCTCTGTGCAGGTTCTTTTGCCATTCTTTGCGCCGGTTCTGGTCCTTCGGTACGCTAAACAAAGACAGCTTCGGCCCACCCTTCACGAACACGTAGCCTGTTGGGCACCCAGGCGCGTAGCAGTGGTTTTGCCGATGTTGCGGCATGGCTCAGGCACTAAGAAGCATGCTAAATTGTTGCGTGCTGCACACGGCTAAACGCTGCTCGAAACAAACTCGGCGCCACAACGTCCACAGCAAGGAAACGTGGCTCGCCCATTGCTGCTTTCAACCGCAACGCCCCGACGCTCCTCCAAAGTTCTATTGATGACGACGCCAGCGCCGCCGCCCGGGCAAAGAGAGAAGCACACACTGGCGACGTTCGCGGAGCCACCCCGCCGCATAGCCTCCGCCGGAGAGTGAGCCCACTGCCCTCTTCTAGTACACTGTAGGAGCATATACAGTAACTCCAGACGGATGGATGGATGGATGGATGCTCGAGCGTCCCCTTTATACACTCCGTTTGGGACCTATAGGGGGCGCCTTGAAAACCGCGCGCAGCGCCGCGAGTGGTGCAGCAGGCGCGCAACGTTGAGAATCTTAGCAGACAGCAGCGCCTCATTGCTTTGACAGCTTTGGTGGCACAAGCGCCCGTTGCCGGCGCGTTAGCGCTTCGAGCTGGATTTAAAGATATCGTCATTCTGCCGCGATGCCACCATGAATAAAAGGTAAAACCTGCACGAAAGCGGCCACGTTTTCCACGTTAGTGAGCGCCTTGCTGCGCGTCGTCAGTACGGACGGGTAAATGATAGCGTCAGGTGTGTGTAATGCAAGATGCTTAGTCTATAACTGTCGCGGTAAGCTGTCAATCTTTGACACTTAGAATATTACTGGTGCGTGTCCACTACCCGCGTACGTACTTGCAGAATACACAGAGCATTTAGAATTATCGATGGCTCCACGGACACTCGCCGTGGAAATCACGGTGAGTGGCCGGGCGGCGTGCTCCTTTGTTGCGGCTTCGTGCCACGGCGATTTGCAGCTACCGAGTCTAGCAAAGTGCTTTGCCTGAAATTGTCGCGGCATCATCATCGCTCATCATAATCACAGTCTTTACCTCACCGCTCGCGCTGCTCATGCAAAGAGCTTGAGGCGCGGGCGAGAAAGAGAACGTGCTACAATTTCGGCGAGAGAGGACGCCGAAGCCCTGTTTCGTCTTTCGCTTCACCTTGTAGAGTGGCGACGACGACGGCACGGTCACTTCGGCAACCGTCACGTCTGTCATTCACTACAACCTCTTGCGTTGTTTATGTTGCTTTCCGAAACACACTGACATGCACATCCGTCGCTACAGCATTCGCAAAGCTTCGTTTTTTCGTACAGACCCTGTAGTTCTGCTACTCTGCGTCTTAGCTTGATCCTACCGAGTGCGCATAGCGCTGCTGTGCGGCTAGTTGTGTTTACGGTAATATGCGACGTAACTCAGTTCGCCCTTTAACTGATGGTCCTATCAACCCAGCAAAGCACTAATTGACCTCGCATTGCATACCCCAGAACGGCGAAGGGTAGACGGCGAGGTAATAAGGTCCATTAAAATGTTCCATCAGTCTTGAGCTGAATTATAATTCAGCTCAAGACTGATGGAACCTATGCAAGGCATTTTATGAAATGCCTTGCATACGTTTCTTTTCTCACCAGCTCTATGGCATCGGAACATCACGCAAGATCATTGCACCTGTAGAGACGGTGTCTCAGACCAATTCCAAGCATGCAGCGGCAGAACGCAAGAGGTTGAGGGAGCGGGAACCAAACATTTTTTTCGTCGCACAGCCGTGATCCACTTATGTCGCTGCCCAATAAAGCAGGGACTAGTCGAGAAACTGTGATACGTCGTTCCCGCAGGACACGACGTGTACCTGTTGGTACAGTCGACCACGCAGCAGTTCACTGATTACGATAAACTACGTGCTAGCGGGCGTGGGAGAGCGTGTGCTTCTGCTCGGGCTCTCAACGACTGTCTGCTCTGACGGCCGCGCGGCGGCGCGCCAGTCGCAGTGCACAGAGTGACATGTCTGCCACCAGGCTCGAAAAAAACTTTCTTTTACAGCGAAAGCTGTATATGGCTAGGAGAAACGAAAAACCGTTCGGCATCTGTGTCACGAGCGGTATCCATTGGCTGTGATATCAGTTACGTCGTTCTGAGCGTCGTACCCAAGCTCGCGCGCCATTGGCGCCTGAGCTTGGGTACGACGCTTGCAAGGTCAAACGCTTGCAGCCACGGCGCGCCCTCTGGCGCGCCGATGAAGCGGCGTTGAGGGCAGAACAGCGTCGACGTGATGATTGCGGAAGCGCGTTGGCCGGGGCGAACGCCCGCTTTGGGCGAGAGTTTCTCCAGCGGCACTTTGGCTTCGGCTGCGACGTCTGTGACCACCTGTGGTTCGACCACAACCTGGCAACGATAATTGTGGAAGGCTTCAGTGCAGCGTCGGGTTGAACCCGCTGCTAAACACTGGGGCCGCACATTTCAGCTTCGCTGGTTAACCATTTGTACGGAGTGCTTGGGCGGTGATTTTTTTATGTTGGCCTAATGCCTTACCTACATTGATTAAATCTCGGTCCATCTCTCTGCCTCTTAAGGCAGAATGACCTTATTTTTCCCCATTCTTCATTTTTGTCCTTTATCTCTACTTTTCTGCCACCAATACTCTAACCGTCTCTTACTTATTTCTATCGCGGACGTGTTCAGCTTTCCATTGTTGTCCCTAAAACCCAAGGCTTCATGTAGACTCGTGCCCACACGTATATCTGGGTGGATATCGCCACATTCAATCAGTACATGTTCCATCGTTTCCTTAGTTCCCCCCACAGCATGTACATTGTTGTTCTTCGTTATACCTTATGCAAAATTGCTGCCATCTGTCTGAGGTTTCACGAGGCTACCGATTCGGCGCCATATTGGAGGCTTGTGTCCGAATTGCATTGCTGTCGCTGCTATTACTTCTTGCTTGTATCTTCTTTGATAGCAGGCAGTCGGGGCATAAGAACGTCAGACGAGCGTGTAAGAACCTGTAAATGCTACCAGCGTGTCCTAGTTATTACGTCGATAGTTATGACGTGTAAAAAACTGCCTCACAACAAAGGTACAAGTTTGTCGCCTAGTCACATGTAAGCCTGTCGTTTTTGAGAATGAAGCTTTTCGCTAGGTTATAAATTTTGACAGTCTGTTTTCGGTGTAGCGGATAAAGCGTTGTTAGCTATGGATATCATGCTTGTAGTGTAGGATGATTGGAAGGATGCTTTACACGCGACACGGCTAGGTACAGCGATGGCGACAAGAAAGTGCTGTTGACTCATTTCAAAGCGTATTTCATAAGGGTCAGCCCACATCGACCTGATCTCATGTGCATCAAATTTTAAATAAAACGTTTTCCTCTTTTTATTTTTTAAATAAAAATATTTCTCTGGAGTAGACACCGTGTTATGTGTAGAATTACCGGACAATTGAAATATAAAAAAAAAATTCCGCATCTCACGCACATGAAAACTGAACATGAAAGCTGTGCTCGTAAATAACACGACGCGCTAAGAATATTCGTGTTCACACCATCGTTTTTGCGGGGCCTATAGGGAGCCTTGATCCGCAAGGGGGCAACACCATCGACGCGCCATTTTGAAGGTCCGTTCGTAGGCGCCGTCCCGCTGTACGTGCTTCGACGTGCAGGAGGTGTTCCAGAGGTCTCTATACATCCACGTTGCCGTACGGATATCGGACACAGCGGGCGCAGCGAGTTTTATGCGCGTGCGGCGAGCGCGCGGACCTCCAAAATGGCGATCCGACGCTAGCGATCCTCGCGGATGACGTCAAGTGCATAGTTTGGTGTCACTGACGCAACATTTGCGAAGCCACCTCAGCGCATCGGTAGCGCACCCACGGTCGAATGTAGCAGATTTGCCGGAAAAGCAAGTTTTTCAGTTCCGTTCGATAGCAGTTTACAGCACATAGGGATGGACCCAGAATTTTTCTGAAGGAAATCAGCTTTTGGAAAATCCTGATGCGCTTTCTTAGGATAGAAGTCTAGAAAAAAAAGTAAGGGCGAGGGGGGGAGTCAGGACATCCCGACCGACCCTCTGAATTTGACAGTGATAGTACACGGATTGCTTAAAAATACGCATGGTGAACCAACACGCGCGCAAGGCATTCCACCAAACGCTACCTTGTTTAACTCCACAATCGAAAACCTAGGCGAACAACACACTCCAGCGCAATTGATCTATTCGCTAACAATTGATGACGCTCACGAGCTGACTGCCCAGCATGTAATTGTTGTGGCGCTCACCTCAGCGCCGGTGTCCTCGTGGACACCGGCGCTGAGGTGGGCGTGTTGACGGTTGGGTCCACCGATCGCCGTGTCCCCAGTGCGTCCCCCCCTTCAGGCGATCAACAACACAACCATCGCCACCTACGGACATCGCTCGCTGCCACTCGATTTAGGCTTGAACAGAACGTTCCGGTGGATTTTCATCGTGGCAGCAGTGAAGTTCGCCATCTTGGGTGCGGACTTTCTTCGGCATTTCGGCCTTCTCGTCGACGTGCGCAACCTCCGCCTTCACGATCCCGTGTCGCAGGCAACTGTGCAAGGCAATCCCTCGCACCACCCTCCGCTGAGCCCCACTCTGCTCGGGCCGTCCGGTGCAGAACGTTTTACTCGCATTCTGCAGGATTTTCCCGAGTTGACGAGGCAGCCGCCAGCCAGCGCCGCGGCGAAGCACGAGGTACGCCACTACATCGCCACCAGCGGCCCACCCGTGCACGCGCGGCCTCGCCGTTTGCCTCCAGAGAAGTTGAAGGTCGCACGACAGGAATTTGAACAGATGATGGAGCTAGGGATCATCAGACTCTCGTCGAGCGCCTGGGCATCTCCACTTCATATGGTGCCAAAGTCAACGCCGGGAGACTGGCGACCATGCGGGGACTACAGGGCGCTGAACCAGGTAACAACTCCAGACAGATACCCGGTACCGCACATACACGATGTCACGACGAGGCTTCACGGTGCCACTATCTTCTCGAAGATCGACCTGGTGCGGGCATACCATCAGATTCCCGTTGCCCCGGAGGACGTCCCGAAGACAGCCATCGCAACGCCTTTCGGATTTTCGAATTCCTCCGAATGCCATTCGGACTCCGAAACGCGGGTCAGACATTCCAGCGGTTCATGGACGGTGCTATACGCGGCCTCAGCTTCTGCCACGCCTATCTTGACGACTTGCTAATCGCCAGCAGCACTCCGGAAGAGCACGTGAATCATCTGCGCATAGTGGAGCATGGCGTGGTCGTGAACATGGCCAAATGCGAGCTTGGTGTGCGACAGCTCTCGTTTCTTGGACACGTCATCTCCGCCTCAGGAGTTCTTCCTCAACCCAACAAGGTTGCAGCCGTGCAGGGATTTCCG
Organism: Rhipicephalus appendiculatus; assembly: GCA_030522465.1. Taxonomy (NCBI): domain Eukaryota; kingdom Metazoa; phylum Arthropoda; class Arachnida; order Ixodida; family Ixodidae; genus Rhipicephalus; species Rhipicephalus appendiculatus. Next base: position 49,161 of record JALIZH010013292.1, on the reverse strand, counting down.
CAGCCGACCGCCAAGCGCCAGCTTCGGGAATTTCTGGGTTTGGTGAACTTCTACCGCCGTTTCATTCCCCGCTGCGCCCAGATCCTTCAACCTCTCCACGACCTGCTGGCCACTTCACGGAATGGCTCAGACACCCTCTCCTGGTCTCAAGAAGCAAAAGAAGCCTTCTGCGAGGTCAAGGACGCTTTGGCAAACGCCGCACTGCTTGAATACTTCAGGTCCGGTGTCCCGCAGAGCGTAATGGTGGATGCCTCCGATACAGCCGTCGGGGCTGTATTACAGCAGCTCGTTGGGGGAATCTGGCGCCCGATTTCCTTCTTTTCGAGGAAGCTAACACCTACCGAGCGCCGCTACAGCACTTTCGGGAGAGAACTGCTGGCCGTGTACGCTGCCATACGGCATTTTCGCCATTTCCTGGATGGTGTGGAGTTTTTCGTCCTCACCGACCACAAGCCGCTTACTTATGCATTGCGCTCGCTAAGCTCCGACGGTGGAACGCACACAGCACGTGAACGGCGCCAAATGTCCTATATATCAGAGTTCACGACTGATATCCGCCACGTCAAAGGCGGCGACAACGAGGTAGCGGACGCCCTCTCACGGAATCCTGTGAACGCCATCATGCCCACACTACAGGTTGATCTTCCCGCTTTGGCAGCCGCTCAACGTGAAGATGACGAACTGAAACACCTGTTGACTGCGACCACTGCCCTGAATCTTGAGTGGATCCCAGTTCCCGGATCCGAGGACAAGGTTTGCTGTGACACAAGCGTCAGTAGAACTCGCCCGTTCGTGCCCGCGAGCCTCCGTCGCCATGTGTTCGAGTCCTTGCACAGACTGTCTCATCCGGGGATTAGAGCCACCCAAAAACTGGTAACGGCAAGATTTGTCTGGCCGGGCGTAAATCGGACGTCCGACGCTGGGCACGCGAATGTGTAGCTTGCCAGAGCTCTAAGATACAACGCCATACCTCGACAGCACTGGGAACACTCCCCACTCCGGATTCTCGCTTTGATCTTGTCCACCTGGACATCGTCGGCCCACTGCCACCCTGCCCCGGAAAGGCTTACCTGCTGACCTGTGTCGACAGGTTCACCCGCTGGGCGGAGGCCATCCCTATCGCGGACATCACTGCCGAGACGGTTGCGAGTGCTTTCCTGTACTACTGGGTAGCCCGTTTCGGTGTGTTCTCCACGATAACAACAGACCGCGGCCGACAATTCGAATCAGCCCTTTTCACTGCCATCAGTCAGCTCATGGGCACCTCACGCATACGCACGACAGCGTACCACCCCATGGGCAACGGCATGGTGGAGCGCTTTCACCGCCAGCTGGAGGCTGCGCTCACGGCAACCGAGGAACACAACTGGGTGGACGCCCTCCCACTCGTTCTATTGGGTATAAGGTCCACCTTGAAAGAGGACATTGGCTGCAGCGCCGCTGAGCTGGTCTACGGCACGACACTCAGGCTGCCGGGAGAGCTCTTTGCGCGCGGCTCAGAGGAGGCATCCATAGCTTGCAGCGACTATGCACTTCGCCTACGCAACGTCATGAGCAAACTGCGAGCGGTACCTCCACGGCCCCCAGGGTCGCGTGTGGTGCACGTCGACCCACAGCTCACATCGTTCCCATATGTGTTTGTACGACACGACGCGGTTCGGCGACCTCTTCAGCCACCCTATGATGGGCCGTTTCAAGTCCTCCGCCGTGGCAACAAACAATTCACAATCAAGAGAAACGGCCGTGAGGAGGTCGTGTCGTTGGACCGCATCAAGCCAGCACACATGGACCGTGACGACGCCGTGTTGCTTCCACTAAGGGAATCATCGCCAGGACCCCCAGCTTCAATGCCAGCCCAAGTCCACGGGGTGCCCTCCCGGCTGACGCACAGCGGGCGGCTATCAAGAGCACCCACTCGCCTGGACCTTCAACTCCGTTCGGCAACTCACTAGGGGGGGGGGGGTGCTGTGGCGGCAGCCAAGCCAAGCCAAGCCGCCAGGCAGCGCCACCCTCCGCTGCTCTCCGGAACCTCCAGAGAACTCGAATAAAACCAGTTGATGTTAGGGATCCACACCGCGCGGTCGTGTCTGCTTCTCCCACGCGTACACGCGTCCCAACAGACTGTTCTACGGACCCCAAGTTAAGGATGATATTGCGCTGAGCACCAATAAAGGCTGCAGAGAGATTCTCCCATATCGTTTTCGGTGCCGAAACTTGGGAAGCCGCCCTTCATCCCCTCGAGCTGTTGCTGTAGTGTCAGGTGTCATGTCAGTGCATCGGTGTGCTTAGAGCGCCATCTCCGACGCGCGATGAAAACAGCGGACGGCTTCGAAGATGCCCTACGGTTGCCATGCGCCGGAGGGTATGTGGAGAGAGTAACGCTCACGAGCTCGGGTCTCAGGTGGCACGGGCTTCAAGGGTTTCAAGTATCCAGGGGGTGCGTGATCTACTTGGGGGCATTGGACGCTCGACTCGCATCGCCGTACGATGCATATAGGGCGTTGCCCAGTCATGTAGCACTGCAGCTTAAAATAAACTAGTTTTATTATTCAACTCTACAGCGCATCACTATAGAACAGTTGCTTCTGATATGGGACATCTTTCTGCAATCAGGCCATAATAGAGCGTACGAAGAATGAGTGGGCGTCTTGTCGATCTCGGAGTACGAGGATTGTGCACGAGGTGAACCAGCTCATCCAATCTGACCAGTTTGAGCTCTCGATGCTCCGTGTCCTTCACAGCTGGTTAAAGGAGGCCAAGGCGTAGTTAGCTGCGCTGAACGCCGAGCTGGAAACCTTCATGACAGGCGAGCAGATGGCAGAAGATTACGATTCCGTCATGGAATACGAAGACAGGCCCTGCTCAAGCACTGCACGGACACGCTCAAGGATTCCTCACCGACTTCGACGGCACATGCACCTGCAACCACTGATGGGTACCTGCCAGTGACCTTAGCGAGGGAACTGACGAGACCTCAGCGTAAGTTTGGTGCACGATTGCTCAAGCTAGAACTTTTATGCTGTGACGGCAATTTTATTCGATGGCAGCCGTTCTGAGACATGTTCCAACACTCTGTACTCAAGAACCTGAACTTATCTAATGCAAATTGGTTCCAGTACCTTATTTCCCTTCTTGACGGAGTCACTGCTCAAGCAGTCGCTGGAATTCACGCCACTGATTCCTCATACTGCAACGCACTTGAAATGTTAAAACAAAGATTTGGAAATGCGAAGTTAATAAAGCACTAGCATCTGGAAAGGCCTCACACATTAAAACCCGTCAGGTCGTTGGGCAACTTATTGCTTGTAGAAGCTTTACGACAAACTGCAAGTCAACCAGAGAGGACTGCGAGAAGACGTTTGCAGGAAGCTCAAGTTCATTCCAATGGACAGCTTGCAAAATAGTTACTGCGCATGCGCGAGCAAGTTCATTTTCCACCAGATAGCCTCGACCACAGACTAGCCGGCTAAATATTTCTTCCATTCATTAACCCCTGCCTTTCTTTTATTTGGTTTCTCCCGTTCTTTTGTTGCACAGGGGGGAACATAAATGAGGCGTGACATTCCTGCAGTGTGCTTTGAAATACCTTTGTGGTGCTCCCACACCTTCGCTTGAATGTGTAGGGGTGAACGTGCTTGGATCTAGAAAAGCAGTATGGGAACGAGAGGTTCTGGTTGGAAAACATTCCTGCGGGAAAGCCAACTTACAGGTGTTTTAAGGGGGCGCTCACTATTTCGCAAAGTGTCCATTCGGGAGGTGGATTTGGTTATCAGTGCGTTTGGATGAGGGCAGTCACAACTTACCCGACGCGCGAAGGTTGTCAATGTTACGCTTCGGAGCTAACACGACAACACTTCAGCACAAATAGAAGCTATCGTCGTTGATTTAATCTACGAAGACAAAATTGAAGCTTGGAAAACGAAGAAACTTCACTAAGTCATTGTTGGAGAAGGCAAACCATTGGCAGATGCTGTTAGTCTCTCAAGTGTGGCTTGTGAACATGGAGTCAGCCTCCTAATCGAATCTGACCAGTTATGGAAACTGATGCCCAATCATAGTGAAAGCCGGTGGGATGCCTATAATAGAGCCTCAATCATAATGAACACAAGAATGGGGTGGACACTTCAAGAACCATCATCCGTTAATGGACAAAGCGGCCAGTATACAAGCAGTCACATCTGCATCCTACGAACAGATGTGCACAAGAAGGAGGACCTCTCATGTCCATTGTGATGGTTTTTGAAGCTTGATTCCCTTGAGATTATTGAAGAAATGAACCCAAAGCTAGAAGACATCGTCTTAAAGAGGTTGGATGAAACAAGTTTCCGAAATGGTCGCAGTGAAGTTGCACTTCCAAGGAAACCAACAGACTGCAACCTGGTTGATCATCGCGAAGGCGCCATTTCGGGGAAGAAAGAAACAGTAGAATTTTACAACAAAACTATGAGGCAACACAAGAAAGACAGACATGCCGAGGGGATTGCCGAAGATAAAATGTCCGAAGAAATAATCCCCGAGTCATCAATGACAAAAATAATTCCAGTTGTGCTTCACTCCTCTTCATAGAAAGCAGGAGAGCTCTCTTGTAATGACCAACTCGAAGAGGGAGTTGTGGACCGAGACGCTCTTTGTGTCATGCCTTCCCTCGTAATCGCAATGACTTTGTACGACATGAGAGGCAGTGCTTTGCTACACCCAGACCAGCACTGCACACACCTCATTTTGAATGACATGCATCGGCGCATTCTTCATGGTGGTGTTAGTGCTACACTCGCTGAGCTTCGTGAAAGGTGCTGGCTTCTCAGAGGATGCCATTGTGTTAAGGCAGTGATTAGTAAATGCCGTGTGTACAAGCAATTTCGACATAATGCTACTTCGACACCAACAGCACATTTTCCAAAAGATATAGTGCCCCAATCACAGCCGTTTCAGGTCAGTGGTGTCAACTTTGTTCGGTTTGTGTTTGTGAGAGGAGATTTTAACATGAAAGCCTACACTGTTGTTTTTACATGTGTGGTCGTGCATTTAGATCTATGCAATGGCACAACAGTTAACGCATTTCTGATGGCTTTTCGTCATTTTGTCATGCAGCGTGGAACTGCCAGTGTTTTGCATTCTGACAAAGCTGTGACGTTCAAGGTAGCTAGTCGTGAGCTACAACAGATTGTACGAGGCTTAATAGTTCAGGATTTCTGCACGACGAGGCAAATAGCGTCCAACGTTATAGCTGAACATGATTCATGGTGGGGAGGCTTTTAGACAAGGACGATAGAAGGCCGCCCCAGCAGAACTTCAGGGAAAGTTACCGAAAGATTCAAGGCGGAGGATGTTGGAAATTGCACGTGGCGTGGACAGTGAGAGGAAGAAGGGTTGGGGAGCGAAAGCTGGATGGTTTTGGACTTCTACATACACCATGCTTAGGAAGGTATTGCGCTGAGCGCCAATAAAGGTTGCAGAGAGATTTTCCGGAACGCGTTTTCAAGTAATCATTGAATTGGCCCACTCTAGGAGTGTATTGCCTCGCCAATCCGTTGCCTTATAATATCTTTTTTTTTCGTAATCGTAGGCAGCGTTAAAGCTTCATCGCATGCTGTGAGTGCATTCTTTCTTCTTCTGCCCTGCCGAGTGCACTGGAAGCTACACAGGGAGTGATAACAAAGGGGTGGGGAGCTATGTCAGCACATCATGGCCATGGTGCCTACAGAGCAAAACAGCTATTGTACTAAAGCCTGCCGAGGCTTTAGTACAATAGGGACGCTCCAGTAGCCTCGGCAAAGCGTGCCGAGGCTACTGGAGCGCCCCTTCTTTAGGCAGCGGCCAGGCCTTGAGTCTTGGCGGCATATTCAACCACCCGGACTACCCAGAGTTGGTCATCCAGGCACACTCTGAGCAGCGTAGCCTTGCATCAACTTCGTTTTTTTGCACAAAAATAAAACCTTCATACTGCAACACTCTGTCTGTTTATAATGGAATAATATTGTACTTCACCCTGTGAAATGATCAGTTTAAAATCTCTTTCCTTTAAACCAGAACAAATAACAGTTTATGTTCATTGATTCATTTATGAGATGCCAAAATGACTACATGTCCATTCCAACTACTGCTCTGACCAAAAGTGCGTCCGTTTATCGAGTCGCGTGCACAGAAAATATTACAGCGGAGGCCGATCCCACGACCACAGCTTTCTGATGCGCATGCTACGATCGAACAGCTAAAAAGTTCGCTTGCTACCGCGCGGTGCCTTGCAACGAAAAATGGAGAGATCATTTTCAGCATGCTCGCGACCTTTTCTTGCCTGGCCGGAAGGCACCGAACCATGGTCGCACTTTTGGTCGACAATCAGGTGGGTGCATTTTGGCCGCCTAAATCAGCTGATCAGCAAACGTCGCCAAAAAACCATTGCGCGTACGGTTACGCTGGTGACCACTGACATTTGTCATTAACCACCATTCACAGCTGCTCCTTTGTTACAAAAAACAATCACCATGGAACTGACGGAAACAATACGGCGCGGGAGCCGCGCCGTCGTGTCCGTAAAGTTGGCTTCGCCGCGGCGAAATTGAACATTTGACGTCATTTTGCACCACGTGATGGCGCTCGCCGAATAGCGGCGCGAGCGCTGCAGGGAAAAGTTATGCGCAACTCTGCTACCTGCGGTTTTTGACTGCACGAAGCGCCACCTTTTTCCTGCAGCTGGTGTCATGGCGACTTCCTGTTTACCTATTTGAAACTCCAAGCGACTTGCAACCTTTCCTTTGCACTGTTGTACTTGACATTGTGGAATATATATCCGCATATATACGTTATGGTTATATTTGGCACCATCCAGGATATCAAGCATCGAAATTTGATGAGCGACGCTTAGCCCTTTGCCACTAGAAGGTAAGCAAAACACCACTGCACCCTGCACGACATTCCTACTGTCTGCGTAGTGAAGCAAATATGTATTTCTAAAAACTTAATTAGAGCGCAAACACACGATACACTCACGCACACAAACACCCAGGCATCAAACACGCTGTCCTTGCATCTGGGAACGACATAGGTGGGGTCCAGTCCTCCCATATTACGTCAACTATAGCGACTGAGACATTCCTCTGTATCGTAGAAGAAAGTGAGCAGCACAAATACGGACGCTAGGCAACTAGACATCGTGTACTCTCATGTGTCAGCGTTTGACGCTTTTCCTCCTGGGTAGACGGATTTCTACCTCTATCAACTTTCTGTCGTTCCTTGTTTATATTCTGCCCTTTTCACTGGACTTTGAAATGACGTCGCATTCATTCGTCCTCGTCAACTGACGTACGTAACGTGCAGCATATTGTCTTTGGCTTGTTCGCACAGTAATACCACGCCATCGGAGCGGTTCGTGGAGGCATAACATCCCTCGAAGCGAAATTGAAATGCCTCCTGAAGTCTGAAACGGCTAGCTTATTTTCTGCATCGCAAGAAGCCAGTCACGTGTTTGCCACTACAGGGGACTACAGGCTGCTGCGGCAACTGCACTGCCGTCACCCATTATCGCGCACACATGGCAGGACCTAGCCTCTAAATCCGCTCCCCTCCTTGCACGAGTACGCCGATGCAGCTGTGGCAGACGACGTACGATGGATGCATTGAATGCTACATGCTGCGTACATTGAATTTGTTTTATTTTTACATTTATATGTACGTAAAATGTGATGCATGCATGCACAACGAAAAAGTTGTTAAACAGGGTGGCATGGCTCATCTATTTACAACATCACCACGTTGGGAACCTAATACACTATTTGCACGAATGATATTCCCCACCAAGCAAAGGCGACCAAAGACGTAGGTGTAAGTGCAGTCTACATATATTACAATATTTAAAACCTAATAAGCAACATGGTTAGACAACCTGTGACCATATTGGCCTACCAACATTGTGCATTTGTACAGAGCTGTCAATGCTTTCAGCGTGCCTTGAACTTGGGGCATTTAAAATATAGAAAGAGATTATCATGATAATCCCGGGTTATGTTGGTCTGGTTTGTTGCGTTACTTGCTACTCCAGGCATCGGGTGACGACTATGGTGCACACAATGGTCACATACGCACAAATGCCTACAGAAATTCGTAAGCAGGGTGCGTGTGCTGGAGCCAATGTTTCAAGAAGTGGACCTGTCGTTTTTAACGCTGCAACCGTCTGCCACAGTTGCATCGGCACACTTGTCAAAACGTCGGCTCCAGCACACACCCCCCCGTTTAAGAATTTTTCATCACGAGCCTCCATCACGAGCTTCCTGCCTTACGAATGCCTACAGTCACACTCAAACACATATGCACTAAGAAGTTAATCATTGTGTTTAGTTAGGGCCTGTTGCTTTTGGGAATACCAGCAGCACTTTCATATTGCACAGAACACTGGCTGAGAAGCTGCCACAGCGCAAGCTCGCTGCTGTGCTGCATTCAGAATCTGTCACTAGCTGTAGCACTGCCATTTGCACAGTACATGTGTTAGGTCTTTTGAAAATCACGTGTGGAGCACAATTGAATCTGACTGTAAAATAAATGTGAAGCATTTATTAGTCAACCAGAGGCATTTTGATCATTTCTACTTATCTGCCTGTCTGTTGGTCTGTCTATCTATCGATCTAATTTACTCCATCTATCTTCTAGCTGCCCATATCCGGGTGCTCTATGGTCACCTCCTTAACTGGGTATTGGGCATAAGGCATACTACTGGTGTTGCGGAACGCCGGCCTTCGATAAGTATGGCGCCGCCAGAAAAGACGGAGGCGCGAGACACACCCAACAAATGCCTTTAATGGCGACAATGGAACACTAAATGTTTATGATGATGATTAGGGCTGCACGCACATCTGTCCCGTTCGCTGTGGAGACAGCAGCCCACTATCACCTCTTCTTCGTCGTCTGCTGATCTCCGACAACTGGAAGAGCAGATGCCATCTTTGATGCAATGCAGGGGCGTAGCCAGAAATTTTTTTCGGGGGGAGGGTTTCAATTATACTTTATGTATATACGCAAGCAAAATTGAAAATGTTCGGGGGTTTTACGCCACTGATGCAATGTAACACTGCTAGGCAGGATCATGTGATCACAGTGGCTGCTGAGTCTGCTTCAGGAGCTTTAGAGCGAGCTGAAAATGAAACATTATATTGCCACCTGCGCTATAATTCTGAGTAAGTCGGGAAATTTTTCCGCTTTGGCTGTGCGCTCGACAAAACTTGAAAGAAAGCACTAAATTATGTAGTCACTGCCTTTAACGGTATCTTATATGGTAGGTCAGTGCTCAATGCAGGACGTACGCTATGCAGCCTGCTGTCACCTTCGACATTTGTCCGCAGGGTAAGAAAGTGCATGAATCTGTGATTGTGAAACTTGGAAATTGTAAACAGCTATTGGCCACAACACTCACATGCAGCCAGCCAGCACTTCTGCGAGAAATATTTCTGCTTTGGCATGGGGCTACGATGTTCGGTGAGTAGCAGAGAGCATTCACTGAGACTTGCCCATGAACGCTGGCCGGCTTGTGATGCTTTTTTCTCCCGCAAGGTGTCCCATATGTTTCTCACCGCCATATGCCCCCCAAAATTAGGTTGATGCACTCAAACTAATTTAAATTCAAGTTGACCCATGCCAAATCTATTTGTTTTGTTTGAACTCATATGTATTGCTCACATCAGAGCAGAAAACTGGGCGAGTTGGTATGTATTGGTTACCAGAGAGCGCGCACTTATGACGGAGACAAAGAAAACACGACGCAAGGACTCACTTTCAACTAAAGTTTAATGAAGGAAGCACTTTAATTCAGTTGCTCACTGCTCAACTTCTCAGTCACACAAATTCACTTGCAAAACACTGAACCACATGGTCAGATGTGCAGGAAGAGGGCATCGGCTTATTTTACAGGGCATGTTGATTTGAGCACATATGATTGCAGTGTTACGGAGGGTCGCACACGGGTGTAAATATCGGTCATATTACTTGCCATAGGTGCAGGTGTAAACATCGATATGAAAATAATTAGTATTCCAAATAATTAAATAATTAGTATCATGCAAAAAAATCTAATCACTGCTGGCCACATAAGGGGATAGTGGTGCTCGCCAGAAGCACCTCTGACGGAAGTGACATCGCCAAGCACTCATCCATAGTCGGTTAAAAACAAAAATTGCATACAGATAATTCCTTTACTGCTGTGACTACCTTGCCGTCTTGGCCGCCAAAGTAGTCGTACGCCTGTCATAGCCTATTTTCAATATTATTAAGAGAAACAAAAAGTCTTAAAGAATTCAAATAAGTTCAAGGGCTCGAATATTTATGTCCAAAATTATTATAACCAGTGCACGCTGTGCAAGCGCCGCCTGCTTTGGGAAAGTGCGAAAGCTGAACGCGACAGTAGGAAACGGGTTACTCTTATTGACGACAAGATCAAAATTGATGGCAAACTTTTTGGCTGGGATGAAGCAAAAAATGTGCGCGTAGCTCTTCATCTGCAAGCTACAGGCTCTGATTGACCCTCTCGGCAGTGTGCTTCCAAAACTTTGAGAGTGCTTAACGTAAATGCGCAAAGCCTGTCTAATAAAGTTCACAAGCTCGAGTACCTTCTACTCACCTACGACCCACACATTACAATAATCACAGAAACCTAGCTGCACGAAGGTATAAATGATTCAGTACTAATTCCTCCGACATATCAAATCTTCAGACGCGACTGGCCGACAAGAAGTGGTTGTGTAGCAATAGTCCTCCAAGATGGCATTAGTGTTCGGCCCCTTCAACAAATTTATGAGCACGGAAGTTTATTCTTCAAAGTAAGCTGCTGGGGCCATTACTTCACCGTGTGTGCCATCTACAGACCACCGTCTTCAACGCATGAATATCTGACTAAGCTATATGACCACATGTGTGTGTTCAAAAATGATTGATTCTTGCAGGTGATTTTGACTGACCCAGTGTTGACTGGCGCATTCCCGGCTCTGGCTCTGATGTAACGACGTTGAACCCTCTCGCCGACATTGCCTTGATGTGTGATCTTGTACAGATTGTTAATGAGTGCACCAGAGAGGCTGGAAATGCCCGTTCCACACTTGACCTAGTCTTTTCAAAATTCCAATATATACAAATACACAGTCTCCATTGAAGATGGCATCTCCGACCATAAAGCAGTGTTTCTGCTTCAATACTCTGAAATCTTAGATGAAATGATACCTGAAAACGAAAACATGCGAACACACTTATTGTATTTTAGAAATCTGGAAGCACATATACTTGAATACAAAACACCTAAGTTTGTTCATATCGCAACCTTAAAGGGCCCGTCAACAACCCCGAGGTCCAAAAATTGTTATAGAGAGAAATATGTGCACTTTTGCTATGTGAACCTGCTGCCGCAAGAATTTTGCGAATACGCGCAATAATAAGGAAGTTACAGGGGTTAGAACATCCGTTTCAGCTGGTTTCAAATTTTCGCGCGGCCTCGCCACCCTTCTCCGCTGTAGAAATGGGGAGGCGTAGCCCGTCGTCGTGACTCCGCCCACTTCGGCAACGTGACACGACGTCAGTGATACGTCATCGGCGCGCAGCCAACGACCGAGCAGGGCTTCCCCCACATGAGCACGTGTCAGCGGCGCAGGGAGGAAGCGCGATGCGAAGAGACGACCCTTTCCCTAGCGGTAAAGTAGCGAGAAGCCTCTTTATCTCGGAGGCTTTCGTTCTGGCAATACCGCTCCTCCCGGTAGTCTCGGGCTCTACAAAACGGCAGAGGGCAGCACAGGAAAATGAAAATGCGCACTGCGCTGCCGAAACTGCATCACCGTAGGGCCAAGGCGCTGTTTCATAGGGCAAAAGACCAATCGACGAGCTCAGTGCCACGTCAGGTCGGCGATCGACGACTTGACGTCACTGCGCGTACGAGGAGGATGGGTCAGGTGTAGGAAAGCAGCGCGGGAATTGTTTTTCGAAATGGAGGGTCTGCGCGGCGCGCAGCGCTGTAATATTCGGAAAACGTGGTCGCCGCGGTCTACTGCACGAATTGGCGAGCTTGTTTGGGGGGGTGTTAAAAAAAAGTAGGAGCCTGTTGACGGGCCCTTTAAAGCTTCTTGTAATAGACGCAAGCATACATTAAAGGAGCACTGACACAAAAATTTTGCACCTTGTTTTTTTTTTGTTGCAATAGGTAGCTTATGGCCCACTTATCACGGCTGTAAACCTGGTTTGCGGGAGTGCACGACGGTTATTTATTTAGAGACGTTTTTAGAGCGCCCAGTCGCAGTTTCGGTTTCAAAGAGCACCGAGCTCGGCAGGAGCAGTTCCGGTGGCAAGATAAACGCAGCTGGCCATGTGACCACGCAAAACTGTGATGTGGGCGCCACGCGCGCGAGCGGGCGCTGCACTGGCAGCCAGCACACGCAAAGCTGCAGGCAAGGAGGAAGGAATCGCAGGCAGCGCAAGCGCAAGGTGTGTGCCAGCAACCAGCCAGCACAAAGTCGTGACGCAGGTTTGTTTACATTGCCATTGCGTTGATGTCGGCGTCGCGGGGGGCTCCGCATCTCGCTCAGTTGCGCGGCATGAACTTTAAAATAGATTTTAAATGAGTTCTAGGCTATATTTGCCCTTGATATTTCGTACATGTTGTGTATGTCTTCACATAAATCTATCTTGCTCATTATCTCGCCTTCGAAATTTTGTCAGTGCTCCTTAAGAGGTTGCTGCCGCTGATGGAGGTGTGCTCTTTCGAGTGATGATTCTCAGCCTTGAAAATGCCCTTTGAAAATTGGAGTTTTTCGGATAAATCCGAGTTGTCAAAAATTTTACTGGCGAGTGTTTATCGGATTTTTTCGGATTCATCCAAAAAGTATACTGTGGTTTTTGCACGTAAAACCTGATATTATTATTTTGCTCAAACACACCATAATACTGTGGTGACTTAGAACAACACAAAATCAACACTTAGGAGGGGGCAAGCAAGAGCAGCGCTGCCCTCGCTTGCCCTGCTCTAAAGTTCTTTTTGTTGTGCTAAGTCACCATAGTGTCATAGTCACTTGCAACAGTGATGTTTGGCTGGCACGTAGAGGAACGAGCAATTACGACAGAGTGAAATGGTATACCTACTGATGTGCATGCTGCCAGAAACCTGCTTTTACTTGTGTTAGCTGATATCTGGCCCTCGTTTTTGTGGTTACCACGTGAAATCTAGAGTTGTGTTCTAACCACCACATCTGAATGCCGGATATATTTCGGGCATCTGTTCTCTTAACAAGCCTGTACCAGTGCAGATGCGTGGCTCTCTCTACGTGAAAGTTCCCTTTAAGCTTTGGACATCGCTATTGCAGATTGCATATATTGATGCAACAAGAATAACAATATCTTCCTTGTTGCACATTTTCAAGATATCCTTGAACAATCCATTTCCATCTTGAAGTGGTACATCCTTCGGTGATCTTTCTGCGTTGCTTCTGAAATGGCAATAAAAGCTACAATGTGGAAAGCTGGTTTTTGTTGTTTATTAGAAGACATCATTCAAAAGTGTGTATCCTGACTCACAAAAATTTGTATTGACCTAGCATATGTATTGAAACAGGTGCACAAGGTGTCCGAGAAGAAATAAGAACCTGCAAGATTCGCATCATTTCAGTCTGTAATCAAAACAGCATTCCGAAGCATTCGCCAGGGCTGTGAAATAAAACCATGTTGTGCATCGGCTTTGGTTACAGCAGCGTGCTATAACACACAGTGTGTGTTAAAGTGTTCCTGGAACACTTTTTCAAGTAATGATCTAATGGCCTATCAATGTTTATTTATTGCCTCATGAATCTATTTCCACAAATGTTTTCAAATCTGTCAAGAATGAGAATGAGCCGAGTTATAGGTGACACGCTGCTAAAAAAGAAGTTAGCCACCTAGAGGTACAATAAAATTAATGATGTCTGTGCAGGTTAGATGTATCTTTCGATGATGTACCAGTATAGAGCACAGGCTGTAACACAACCTTAGTGTCACTGCTGCAGGTAGTGGTACCACTTTGATTTGCTTGTTCCAGGATAGGTTGTATACCGCTGTAAAAGTGGCCAGCTTGTTTGAGTGCTTTCATGTGAGCAAGCCTGAAAACATCACTTCGGATCATTATGTATACTTGCAAAGTACCACCCAAGCAGTAAGATTGCTTAGGGTTGCCAGACACTCCACTCCGATTACTGGAGTAAATTATTTCTTCTGGAAACAATCACCAAGAGGTAAACTAAGTTTGAAGACCTTTGTAATAATCGTACATTTTGTAGTAACTGATCGGTCTCGCCAAAAAAAAGCCACTGTTAGTTGCATAAATACTGCAAAGTTCACAAGCAAGACAATCTTAGTCTAAGATCTACAGCAGGGGTCTCAAACACGCGGCCCGCGGGCCGCATGTGGCCCGCGAGGCTCTCAGTTGCGGCCCGCGGCCCGCACATGACTGTCTTCGCCCCACATTGTTTTTATTTTCTTATTAAGTACGCTCGTGAGCTACACAGGCCTGACTGGTTTAAGGCATTGTCTTCGAGAGGCATCCCGTGTGTTCACCTTGTTTTGAAACATAACCGTGAAACAAAAATTATATTTCAGAATCGGCGCCCAGATTTGAGGCGTTTTGGAGATCGGTATCGACAAAGTTTTGGAATCCTGGCACTAAATCCGCCCCTTCAGAAATGACCTGTATATGAGATATGGGACAGTTTTCTTTCAAATGGCAACGTTTGCTGACAAATTGTTCAGACTTACCCCCCCCCCCCCCCCCCGCTTCTAACACTACCCCGGCCCTTGCTGGACTGAATTGCGTGACTGCGGCCCGTTGGCTGAGGCGAGTTTGAGACCCCTGATCTATAGGATATAAAGCACGATCGCTCAAGTCTGTCCTGTATACAAAGACTGTGATAACCGACAGCCACATGCGCCCGCATGCACAACCATCTCAAACTATTGTAGCACTTGCTTAAATATGCAGATGCCTAAGCTTAATGTGAAAATACAGCCATTTCCTGGTATGAATACAGCCGTATTTTCTTAGCATGTTATAGTGCAGCTCTGCTCATGAAAAAGGTGTAATAAGAGGTCATGAACCACCTGTCAGGCTTGGTGAGAAAACGTCATGCTAAGCTTGTACAACGCGACTGAACGCGGACAGAGAAGAAAACACACAGACACACAAAGCGCTGACTTTCAACTGGAAATGTTTATTTTCATGTGCACGTGACGCATATATATACATACGATCACAAGCTTAGCATGATAAACCAACTAGCCCGCCAACGCACTTTGGAGAAAACGTCAACGAGCCTTGAAAAATTGGTCGATCGTTAAAAACAACTGTATGCAGCCTGAACCTGACGCAAGAAGAAAAGAAGGCACGAAGAAGCGCTGTGTGTGTCTTCTTCGTGCCTTCTTTTGTCAACTTCATACTGCAAGCAGTTGTTTATTTGCTGAGAAAACACATCCTGCAGTCATGAACGACAAGGAGATTTTAGAAGCAGAGCGCGAGGTTGCCATTTTCACAGGCACCCTCTTTTCATACAGGGGCTGTGTTCACTCTTTTCGGAGCTGTTGGTGCCTGCTGTTTTGACGTTGGATAACACATAGCAGGCCAATATACGACATAAATAAAGAGCGGTGTTTGGATCAGATGCACTTCTTGCTGCCACACGTTGGCCCTACACTTCATAGTAGCCACACTCGCGCAGAGGAATCATCTCAGGAGAGAGCAATCACATTTCGTCACACATGCTCAAGCTCATGTTGTGCACTGACGTGACTTCTTTCCTCTATGCCAACCCTCCCTGTGTACCTTGGAACAAGTTCGTCGGGATGAGAGAAAAGGGAAAGCTCTTAAAGCATGTGACAAATTCTTGTAACTTGGCTTGTTCTTTTTGCAGCAATCGATTCACGAGGCCCGATACTGAGGTCATTCGATGATTACTTGGAAAAGTGGTTCAGAATGAAGTAGCAGAACACTGCAAATTGCAATGGTAACTGCCCACTTTCTTCCAAATGAGCAAGCTGCTATACACCAGAATGATATGTGCTTTGAGCAAGTTTCTAAAGGAGGTGATATCGGCAGTTGCAGTCAGTGTTTCTTTAAATCTGTTGCATCTAAACGTAAAGCATTGCGATTAAAGTGTGTATGTGCGCATGCTATCGTCTCTGCTATGCCGAAACCATCGGAAACGACAGCTTCCCATAGTAGTGCAGCTGGTCTACCAGAAATACAGCAACTGAGTGCTAGTGCCAGTCAAAATTTTGCAGGTAGTGAGATTATAACGCAACAATATCTGGCAGTGCAGAATTTACAGTACCACTCCAGAGAGCTCGTAATGTGGAGAAGAGGCCAGTTCCAGCTATAATGTTCTGCATTACCTTGACTGATGCAGCAAATGAATTTCGCATTCTGCACGAACCACAGAAATGGGATTAGACGGGTATGTACTAGCAGATAAGAGAGGTATGTACGGTAAAATTAGCGCTACACATTGAAGCGTCCCTCCAGAAAAATACTGGCACCGATCAGAAGCTGCAGTAACAGCAGCATAATTGCAGCAAATCAAGTTTTGGGACTGGAGCCGTAGCGTCACGTAAATAATGATTTGTTGAATGCAGTTCCCCATCGACAACAACCGAGCTAAGCAGTGATTGTACTGGACTGGCTGATGCTCCTTCTATGCAGGGCTGAAATCCACAGAGGTGTTCAAAGGCGAACGGCACGCAAACATAACACGTATACACGCGTAAATAAAACAAACTTGCAATATACGCTTCCATTCCCCGTGATACGGACTAACCAGTGACAATAGATAGGTATGCTACAACAGGTAGAAAGCCTGGCCCGCTTAACTCATTTGCTCCGTCGCGCGGTAGTTATCACCGCAGGACAAGGTATGCAAGAACTTACCTTGACGTTAGGAGACACCGACACCGGCAATCAACAAAACGCGATTCTCTGTTGCCGATCCGGCGAGGGACGAGTGGAACTAGGGTCGTTCTCCGCCTCAGTAAGCGGCCGTCTTCAGGGAGAAAAAGCAGAAAAAGTGCCTAGAAGGGTGTTTCAGGCTTCGCCCAGTGGCGCGCTGCGGTCGCTCCCTGTAGCGGCTAGGAAAACAAATGTCGCAACCTTGCCCGCGAGGCACTACTATTTGGGGCCCCGGCACGACATCAGGATCCATCCCATCCCCTTCCCTTGTCATCTGAAGGCCGACTTTAAATTTTGACCTCATTTGGGGTTGGCACTTGGAAACCTATGTTTGTGAATTTCCACCGTGTGACATACGTTTGTCGTCGCTTTGTCGTCCGGCCTCCGCTGAGCTAGGGGTACAGTGGCTACTAGGGGTGCTTCGTGTTAGCTACCCTGTGCTGCCGAGCAAAACTAGCTCCTTGGTGTACCTAGGTGTACCCAGAAATTGCCTAGTCAAGTTAAAGGGTATGCAGGTAAAAAATTGCGTGAAAACAGATCAAGCGGAAACAACCAACTGTTTTATTGACCGCAGAGCGTCACCTAAATAGACCTTCCGAACAGAAACTGCGCAGCTGCGCACAACCACACCAAGTGCTAACGCACCTTATCGATCAAAAAAGACCTTTCTGCGCCATAAAGCGATATCGAAGCCTCACTTGCAGCTGTTACCTTTCTTTTTCATCATAAAGGCTTCCAAAACTTCTCGAGCACACGTATTCTTGCTACGTCCCAGTATCTTGATCTGATGTGCTCGAGAAGTTTTGGAAGCCCTTATTATAAAAAAAAGGGTAACAGATGTGTAAGAGGCTTCGATAGCGCTTTATGGTGCAGAAAGGTCTTTTTTGATGGATAAGGTGCGTTAGCATTTGCTGTGGTTGTGCGCAGCTGTGCAGCTTCTGTTTGGAAGGTCTATTTAAGTGACGCTCTGCGGTCAATAAAGCAGTTGGTAGTTTGCGCTTGATCTGTTCGTGTGTCTTCTTTGTGGAAGTGGCGTAGCCAGGGGGTGGCACACCGGGCACGTGCCCCCCCCCCCCCCCCCCCCACCCCGAAAATTTTTTCGCCATCCCTTTCTAGCTTCGCGCAATTTTTTACCTGCGTAGAATGAACCAACTAGCCCCTCAAGACGTCCTGATCAAGTTAAAGGGACACTGAAACGGTTATAGACCTTATGCAAGATCTGCTGCCAACTGGCGTATTGTGCTGCAACTGCGCGCATTGTGTTGAAGGCTAAGCTCGCTCCGCGTGTGCTCACACGGAGCGTACGTATCAACGTCTGGCGGCTGATTGGAACGACAATGCCGGCATATTTTCGTGTGTGGTGCTGCTCAGATAGCAGTAATTGGGATGCCGAAAAAAAAAACGTTTGCAGGAAACTAGCCTTGGAAGATATTTTAAATTAATTTTGAAGTTTGCGTGAGCGATCGGCTCCCTCGCGCTACTGAGCTTCTTCGATTTACACGTCCCGGACGGCTCCGGACGGCCCCAGACGCCGGCGCAGCATTCGTTTTTCTCGGGGACCAACCGGAAGCTCCGCCCACTGGTCCGGGACCGCTCGGATGCATGTTCGTTTTTCGCGTGCCTGGCGGCCTGCGGACGGCCCGGGACTGTCCGAACGATTTCATTCTGGCAGCTGGCAGACGACGGCGCGGTGCGCATGGCGGTGCGTCACGCGTGCGGCCATTTTAAGTTAGACACTGGAAATTTTCGACCCGCTCTTGCTCTCTCTTTGCTTTTCTGTCCGTTTGTGGTACGTTTCCGGATTTCGCATTGTTTGCGCACCCAGTTCTAGTCGTCGGCGTTCTGAGCAGCGTCGAGCATGCGCGTATTCCCAAAGGTCGGGCAAACAAGCGCGATGCTCGCTAGGAGAAATAGCGGTGGAACGCCCACGTACGTCTTCGATGCGCGCGCGCTCGAGTAGTTCACTTACAGTAAGTTGTGTCACAACGGAAATAGGAATAATTCACCATTTGTACGGCTCCTGAGGTGAGTAGTGAGTCGGCTTACTGAAATACAAATAGACGCAAACCTACGAGGAAGAAAATTAGAGAGAACAGAAAGGGCGTCACTCGCAACTAACTTCATTCTCAGAACATCAGCGATTTTATAGCCGTAGCAACTATGCGCGCGCACATCGCCTCACATGCTCGTCAAAAAACACTCGATAAGTTTGACAAGAAATGACAAAAAAAATTGATTAAACGAAAAAAGATTCGAAGAAATCAAACTCACCACCACGCAGAGCAACAGAAGTGTCACTAACACATATATCTCTTTTCTTTTTAATGTAGTATGCTTCCATGATTTCACGCGCTAATGTATCTTTACTCTTTCCAAGAACGGAAACACTGGAAAACCCGGGCTCACACTTACAGGAACCACAGTGCACCGGCAAATGTGCCGAAAGTTAATTTTTCACGGAAAGTTCATGCTCCCTAATTCTGTCATTTATGCACCGGCCTGTCTGGCCGACGTAAACCCTACCGCAACTAAGCGGGATCTCGTACACCACGCCAACCGAGCAGGCGACATAACGGCCTTGCGTGCCTCTTCCCACACGGGGAGGGCCTCGGTGCAGTCGAAATTCGTGGGCACAGGCTCGCCAACTTGCGGGGCGCCGAGAACACCATAGGTACCTTGTACCTGTTAGCCACATTCTTAAGGTTGTGAGCAACCTTGTGCACATATGGCATAACCATGGGCCTTTTTTCAATCGGCTGCCTGTTTCTTCTCGATCCCTTCAGTTTTTGAAGGAGGGTTTCTGAGACTGCGACGACGACAGAACTAGGGTAGCCAGCTGAACACAGCCGCGTGACCTGATTACTGAAACTTTCCTGCATTCTATGCGGACAAGACTTTACCAGTGCTCCTTCCAGGCACATGGAAGCAACGGCCCTCTTGACAAGTTTAGAATGCGAAGCATCAAAAGGTAGAAGTGCCTTGCGTGAACGCGGACAATACGCCCAACATATGTGCGTCTCCGAGAAAGTGAGACTCAGGTCTAAAAATTGCAACACGCTGCCAACAGGAAGTTCATGCGTGAAAACAAGTCCCTTGGCATTTTGTCTAAAAAGAGCTAAAACCTCATCCACTGAGTTAGTGGTTGTCAAAGAAGGGTTAGCTTTAAAAATGACTAAAAAGTCGTCTACATACCTAAAAATCTTCACCTTCGCATCGTCAATAACCTGAGCCACTTCTCTGTCAAAATCCGCTAAAAATATGTTACATAGGACAGGCGCCACGCATGAACCTATGCAGATCCCTTTTCTCTGAATATAAAACTGATTATCGTGACACACGAACGTCGAGCACAGATAAAACTCGAGCAACGTCATAAAGTTGTCAAGGGAAATGCCAGTAGCGCTCTGAAAGGCAAGAACACCATTCTGCTCAATGCAGTTTCTAACCACTAAAAACAACTCTGCGTGGGGAACCGAATAAAACA
Organism: Rhipicephalus appendiculatus; assembly: GCA_030522465.1. Lineage (NCBI taxonomy): Eukaryota > Metazoa > Arthropoda > Arachnida > Ixodida > Ixodidae > Rhipicephalus > Rhipicephalus appendiculatus. The sequence goes on along the minus strand of JALIZH010013292.1, from coordinate 28,756 downwards.
AATCTTCAACGTCAATAGAAAATGCATTGCCACCATCGTTTAAGCCTATTAAGAACTGCGTAACATCACTTGACTTCTTAGCTACAAAAGGATCATCCACAACAAGCGCATTCAGACGCTTCAGTAAAAATTTGCTTACATTCTGTTGCCATGATTCCCGTTCGCTAACAATACACCTGAATGGCATGTCGACCTTATGAGTTTTTACACTGAAAAACACAGAAAGCGCGGCTCGCTTTGAGGAACTGATTGCTTTTGAGAGTTTTTGAAGCCCCAGATCGTTGCACAGCAAAATCGCCTTAGCCTTTACCTTGTTCAGCTGTGTCTTCGCTTGGGCAAAGTTCTTGTCTAAAGCTTGCGCAGCTTTTTCACAAAAGGCTTCGGCCGACAAAACGACAAAGCCACCCTCCTTGTCGGACTGCAAAAGTTGGAGGTTATTTTTCCTGAAGTATGAAACCACTTGCCCAGTCGCATCCTTGGGAAGAAGATGTGTACGCTGTACGGTCTTCAGCAGGCAATCAACACCCTCCAAAAGGCATCTGTGGATGATCCTTTTGTAGCTAAGAAGTCAAGTGATGTTACGCAGTTCTTAATAGGCTTAAACGATGGTGGCAATGCATTTTCTATTGACGTTGAAGATTTGTTTTATTCGGTTCCCCACGCAGAGTTGTTTTTAGTGGTTAGAAACTGCATTGAGCAGAATGGTGTTCTTGCCTTTCAGAGCGCTACTGGCATTTCCCTTGACAACTTTATGACGTTGCTCGAGTTTTATCTGTGCTCGACGTTCGTGTGTCACGATAATCAGTTTTATATTCAGAGAAAAGGGATCTGCATAGGTTCATGCGTGGCGCCTGTCCTATGTAACATATTTTTAGCGGATTTTGACAGAGAAGTGGCTCAGGTTATTGACGATGCGAAGGTGAAGATTTTTAGGTATGTAGACGACTTTTTAGTCATTTTTAAAGCTAACCCTTCTTTGACAACCACTAACTCAGTGGATGAGGTTTTAGCTCTTTTTAGACAAAATGCCAAGGGACTTGTTTTCACGCATGAACTTCCTGTTGGCAGCGTGTTGCAATTTTTAGACCTGAGTCTCACTTTCTCGGAGACGCACATATGTTGGGCATATTGTCCGCGTTCACGCAAGGCACTTCTACCTTTTGATGCTTCGCATTCTAAACTTGTCAAGAGGGCCGTTGCTTCCATGTGCCAGGAAGGAGCACTGGCAAAGTCTTGTCCGCATAGAATGCAGGAAAGTTTCAGTAATCAGGTCACGCGGCTGTGTTCAGCTGGCTACCCTAGTTCTGTCGTCGTCGCAGTCTCAGAAACCCTCCTTCAAAAACTGAAGGGATCGAGAAGAAACAGGCAGCCGATTGAAAAAAGGCCCATGGTTATGCCATATGTGCACAAGGTTGCTCACAACCTTAAGAATGTGGCTAACAGGTACAAGGTACCTATGGTGTTCTCGGCGCCCCGCAAGTTGGCGAGCCTGTGCCCACGAATTTCGACTGCACCGAGGCCCTCCCCGTGTGGGAAGAGGCACGCAAGGCCGTATGTCGCCTGCTCGGTTGGCGTGGTGTACGAGATCCCGCTTAGTTGCGGTAGGGTTTACGTCGGCCAGACAGGCCGGTGCATAAATGACAGAATTAGGGAGCATGAACTTTCCGTGAAAAATTAACTTTCGGCACATTTGCCGGTGCACTGTGGTTCCTGTAAGTGTGAGCCCGGGTTTTCCAGTGTTTCCGTTCTTGGAAAGAGTAAAGATACATTAGCGCGTGAAATCATGGAAGCATACTACATTAAAAAGAAAAGAGATATATGTGTTAGTGACACTTCTGTTGCTCTGCGTGGTGGTGAGTTTGATTTCTTCGAATCTTTTTTCGTTTAATCAATTTTTTTTGTCATTTCTTGTCAATCTTATCGAGTGTTTTTTGACGACCATGTCAGGCGATGTGCGCGCGCATAGTTGCTACGGCTATAAAATCGCTGATGTTCTGAGAATAAAGTTAGTTGCGAGTGACGCCCTTTCTGTTCTCTCTAATTTTCTTCCTCGTAGGTTTGCGTCTATTTGTATTTCAGTAAGCATGTACCAACTAGCCCAACAAAAAGTTTTATTAGGTGAGTCGGCGTTGTGGCCGGTGTCGCAGCTATGGACGGAGCAGACGGCGTAGCAGACGCCATAGCGGACGCGGCCAGCGTGAAGCGCGCACATAGCGTGCAGACGGCCCGAGGCCGCTCGGGACAACGTTACTAGAATAAACTCAGTTTCAAAGCTCCGTATCTCCGCCAACGGAGGAGAGTGGGCTGAACGGCGGTCGCGGGAACTAACGGCGCTGCAGTCACGTCTAGCGTAGAGTTACTGTATATGACGCGGGCTGCTGAAAAGCCTACCAAATCAAACACCAGCAAGTAACCCAGGAAAAAAAAAAAGTCTTGTAATTTTCATTCGATTTCGTGAAACAGAATGCAGCAGGTGCATTATTTGCAGCGACGTATTCACGTGGTGTGTGTGCGAGTATTCGAAAATTTCGATATTCAAATGGAACACTGCTTTCTTCGATTCTATCATCGAATCGAAAAGCCGTCATTTGTAAACCTGAATACTTTATAAATATTTCAAAAATATCAACTGCAATGAAGTGAGGATGAAATCAGCGCAAATGTAGGATAACTTTTATCCCTGTTTGCTTATTAGAGGCATGAAAGGTGAGAGCTCATGTAGGAAGGCAAGCTACTTGGAATTCGCTTTGCGAGCGCAGACTTTATTAGCTATACAATGAGCATTCACGCGTTCTGAACAATTATGTGGATTTAAAGCATCCACTTATTCCCTCCAGATGCTTCCCTCGCTCAACTCCTGTCGTGAAAGTGCTCCATTTTTAAAACTTGCTCTCAGTCACTGACCAAAAGACAAATTATCATTCCAGTGTGCTCCTCCATACGCCTATAAATGATGTGTACCTAGAATATATCTGTGCCCTTTACAATACGCATCGACGTTCTTTTATCTATATATGAGTATAGGCGAAACCTAAATTCGTCCATTCCATGCGCGCAAAAACCTCTAGCACGCATGTTGCACAGAAATTCGGCAAGCTCCTCTGCTAAGCCGCAGTCCAGTAAGAATTTAAAAGGGAACACACGGGCGGAAAGCACCAGTTATTATTTTTGTACAGACGTAACTAGTAATTGAGAAAGACTTTAGCGAACCGTGGCGATTAACCCAGCAATGAACATCGGGGCCGTTCGTTCTGGTTAGCTCTCTGTACGAAATGCTTGGCCGGTGATTTTAGTTAACTGGACAAAATTATTGATTAAATCGCACTGTCCCTTAAATACAGTTCTTTTCCGCACACAGCGCATTGATTGTTGGCGTGCCATTCTAAAGCATTCCACCAGCGATTATGTCGTGTCAACACCCGCAAACACTCCCTTTTTCCGTCCGATATCTCGCACTGGAACAATTTATCTAACGATACTATGTGTTGCAATACGACTGACGCTCATCGACCTCATTCAGTGTACTGAATTTTCACGATTAATTTTCGGCAATGTAGATACTTCCATGTATTCATGTCAGTGGCGTAGCCGGGGGGGGGGGGGGAGGGGGTTGGGGGGTTCAAACCCCCCCCCCCCGAAATTTTTCAGTTTTGCTTGCGTATATATGCACGCACACATACAAACGCACGCACGAACATACATAAGGTATGGTTGAACCCCCCCCCCCCCCCCCCGAAAATTTCTGGCTACGCTACTGATTCATGTAACCTCTCCTGCACGGGCCGTATAAAGAACCAGCAGCATGCTGAAACAAAAAGAAAAAAAAATTGAATACCTTTCTATCTGACATCGCCCTAACAGACGTTCCTAGGATTACTTCTCCTGTAATATCCCGTTTTGATACCTTTGAGTATAATAAATAAATAAATAAATACTGAGGTTATGAATACGAGGACGGGAACATCAATTTATATTCGTTCTACGAACGGCTGTTTCATATTCGTGACTTATTGCAGTGTCCTAGGTGCTCGGCTGCTGACCCGAATGTCACGGTCCTCTAGCAATCGATGGATGTGCTAGATGACCGTCTGTGCGATGTCACTGCACGGTAAACACCCGAGGGCCTAAATTTCCGGAGGCAATACATAATCATATCGATCGTGGTTTTGGCATGCAATAACTCCGAATATTATTTGCATCACTGGTGTCATTGTGAACGGGACAACCGACACTTGTCTCATCACAGTCCAACAGCGCCTCAGGAAGTGTCCAGACCCGGTTCCTTTGCAGCTTAACTGAAAACTTGGTTTCATTGCCTCTATACATACAGAAAAGCGCCCATGAAGAAGTGTCGCGGTACGGGGCTTGGCACTGCCGAAGCAAACCCTGAACAACAGCTCGGCACGCTGCACTTAGGCATGTCGAGAATCCGCGTTGACATTTCGCGGTATCTGTAGAAATACGTGTACACGATCACTGCTCGCACGTTTGTGGAACGCGTGAGACCTCAGAATGCATGCGTGATTAACGCGCGAGCACCAACAACGCAGCAAAAACACGCGGTAAGGCAAGCGTTGAGATCGCACCCGATCTCAACGCTACGTCAGCGCCACCTCTCGCCACGGCGACAAAACGTGGCCGCCTCTCAAAGCTAGTTTGCTAACTGAACACAATCTAGAAACGATGCTCTAGTCTAGTGTAGAGTTCCTGTATATGCTCCCTACGGGGGCAGAGTTGCGCATAGGTCCGCCATCTTGCCTCGCTAGCAACCATAGCTATGCGGTGAAGCAGCACACTGTTTTTGCAGGCGACTTGCTTAAGCCTGTCGCCGATCGCCAGTCGACGTGCCTGGCTTGTCAACGACCGGCGATGAACGAAGAAACACTTGCTTTCGGGACTGTGCCATAGGAGTAAAAAAGCGTTTTTTAGTCTATCCGGTAACGAAAAGGCGTATCGTAGAGCCGAAAATGCCGAAAACGTGCGCCGCCGCTGCCGCCACGTCAAGTGGCGCCAGCTATGGAGGATAAAGAACAACTGACAAACACGTAATATATGTCCTCCGAGCTTCCGGGAGCACCCAACGCCACTCGCTAAGCCTACAGCATCGATTATTTCAGCATGTTTTTCGAAAACGGTGCCGAGTCGACGTAACTACTTTGCTGTCGAAGCTTAAGCACATGAATCTAAAGCAAATAAATGCACCAGTTCGTAGCTAACGGGCTACAGAGCGCGCGACGGTGACTTGATAGATTCTAGGTGGACGGCAACCGCTTTCGGCGGCGCAGCCATGTTTTCCGGGCGCAGCCTGTGCATCAGCTTCTCCGCAGGGCATGGTTGCTAGCGGCGTTTGGAAAACAGATGCGCAACTCTGCTACCTAAAGGTAGCATATACAGGAACTCTAGTCTAGCGCTACTCGCGGCGCGTCGTCTGCTACGGCGGCAAAACGCGGTGGTTCGCCGCGCAGTTGCTCGCGCGCGATGGCCTTCTAGCTGTACCATTGTCAAACTTCAGCATTTATCATTCTTCCAGCCGACGTTCCCGCATCACATTTAAGGACAACTTAAAGGCCAACTCCGGCGATTTTTCGAGGTCAGTGGATCTCAATGAAACTCGCTGCGTACGTTCCTTTGCACATTTCCGTCATTTATGCCAAATTTCAAGCTTGAGAAATGCGCTGATTGTTTGCAAATGAATTTTAAAGATTGTCTGCAAACGCCCACCCGGCTTCCCACAATTATTGGCAACATTGCGTGTGTGACGTGTTGGTTTGCCGGTCGACGGAAGTGACGCAGCCGATGGGTTCGCTAACTTTGGCCGCTACAGCGTATATTGTGCTGCCCTTACAAAAATGGCTGGTAACATTGAGTAGACCACCTAGTAACCATCTATGAACATTGGTGACCGCCTATGAACATTTACGCTCTAGTAACAATTGTTAACAGACCGCCTAAAGGCCCCTTCCTTACTATTTTATAAAGACTATATTATGTAGACCGTCTAAAGGCCTCCTTCGAACTATTGTACAAAGACTATATTATGTAGACCGTCTAAAGGCCTCCTTCTTACTATTTTATAAAGATTATATTATGTAGACCGCCTAAAGGCCTCCTTCTAACTTTTGTATAAAGACTATATTATTTAGACCGTCTAAAGGCGTCCTTTTATCTATTGTATAAAGGCTATATTATGTAGACCGTTTAAAGGCCTGCTACTTACTGACGTGCAAAGACTATTGTGAATACATGCCCTGGAGGCCTCATTTATAAGTACTATTTTAAATGTACCTTGAAAAGATGACTTAGCTTTGGCTAAACCTCTCCCACTCCACTTCCCCTGCCGAAAAACAACTATGACATGCTATTTAAACACCCCCCCCCCCCCCCACACACACACACACGCACACGCACGCACACACACGCACACGCACACACACCAAAGCTACAATACCATATGTACGTGCATTAATTGGTACGTGCTGCTGCTTTATATGGGAAAGGCTCCCGCACCGAAGCTTCAGCATGAACTGGTGTGCTAACACAAACAAGTGCCGTGCGTACGACTCGGGACGGGAGCAAAGCATTTCAGACGGCGTACCATTCCTTCCTTCTTCAGTTTCCCCTTAATCCAATGATCAACAGTGCTCACTAGCGCAATCACTCTCCTGCCGAAAAAGGTGGCCATCAAAAAATTATTGTCATTCGCTGCCTAATTCGTTGCCCATATATTGAACATTGTCCCAAAAAGTGGTAATTCGATAACATCAACCTCATGGAGCAAACTTACAACGCGTCTCTTTAGTATGCTTTTTTGTGATTGGTCGCAACCGGTCCAGCATGAGGACTCACCGGAATATGCCCGAACGAATATTTTTAGCGTAAGACTCTTTTCTGATTACGCACTCTGTGGCATAAACCGGACTTGACATGTTTACAGGACTGTACGTCCCTTACATCCTGTTAGGAACTGAGTGTGATGTGCGTGCTCATAAACTACACAGACCAGTGAAGTGTTTACAGAAGTGAAAAACAGCGCTAAAATGACGGTACATGAAAGGACACAGGACAGGGCGCTGACTAGCAACCAAATATGTTTATTTCGTCAGTCAGCATACATATATACCACACCACTATCACGATGACACAAACAAATGATTTTTGAGCCTGCGCAGAGGCAATCAAATGATCACTTTGACAGATATTCTACCTCCTTCGGAAGGAGGGAAATGGAAGGGAGGCTAACACATGCCTCGCCACTATTATGAATATGAAAAGCTTCTGAAATGAGACGTGCACGTTTATCATGGTAACTTGACAAGAATAGGGTATCTTTAAAAGATGGGTGGCCACCGCAGTTGTTACAGTGAAGAGAAAGCTGACTATCTGTGGCGCGTTTTTTAACCTTGTTTGAATGCTCGCGCATGCGGTCATTAGCACAACGGCCCGTTTGCCCTACATAACACCGTCCGCAGGAAAGAAGAATCTTGTAGACGACGCCCAAATGCGTACGCTACTGCAGTGAAGTGTAATACGCGTATTAGCTCAAATGATGTCAAATAATTTTGCCAAATAAGTAGTAAGCACCTCTTTCATTCAGCGCTTCTCAGATGCTTTGAGAAGCAGTATTATTATTATTATTATTATTATTATTATTATTATTATTATTATTATTATTATTATTATTATTATTATTATTCCTGCTAGTGAAGAAGCACGATAAAAAAATGCGGTTCCAACACACGTGTACGTACTGCTTTTACAAACGCCTCAAACATGGCGTTTTTTTTTTGCTTTTTTTTTTTTGCACGAGAGCACAAACGAGAGTATAACGAGAGGTTCCGAAAACACCTGAAATGACTTGCTACGGAGCGGCCGTGCTGTGGGGATACATGCGCCCCATTGTCCCGAAACTGACCTGACAGGATGCTCTCAACCCTCTCTCCTCGGGCGCGCGGCGTGCTACGTCACATTAGCTGCCGCGCCCAAGACAACCTGTTCTGACCTGTTCGTCTTTTCCATTTTCGCCTAGTTGTCGCGTAGGTGTCGAAGTTGCACGTGGCTCGCCCTTTTCTCGATTTCTCGTTTGCTTCTTGAAACATTGAGTTACCTTTGTGGACTTATATGATTGAAGGTGATACTACGTAATTGTAGGCTTGGGATACCGATGTCATCCTCTGTGGTGAAGTGAAGCGCTGTGGAACTTTCCTCGTGTGAGCCACGCGAGGTTGAGCGCTTCCTGCGATCTGGGCCGCTGTTGCGGCGAGATCCAGCCTGACTGCCCCACTCCGAACGGCAGAATTCTTCAAGTGCGGGCTCGCGGACCTGAGTAGCCTGTAGGTGAAGTCGTGAAATTACCGAAGCAAGAACACTAACGCGTGGCATGAGTCCGCCACTGTATTCGGCAGAGATCACCGCAGCGAGGAACCAGCAGCCCCGTGTTTCAAAGTGGACTCGCGAATCGCAAGCTACAGATAGGCCATGCGTTGACTGCTCTTACCTCTCATCGGACTTTTGGTATCGCATCCAATTTATTCTAAACATTAACTATAGATCACCCTTTTTTGTTTATTCTGTTATTATGGTGTGCTTGCATTTTTATTCGCTCTTATATTTCTATTTTCTTATCGATCGAATGGGCACGCGTGGGAGGTTTTCGTGCACAGTTCGCGGGAGAGTTCATGTTTGTTATTTGTTAGAAAAATATCTCGAGCTTAGAAGTGCATGTGTGTGCCTCGGTTAGATGTAGAGCGCGTACAGAATCTTTCTTGCGCCACTCGCCGTGTTTGTATTTTTCTTTTCATCTGTGGTATCATGCCGTAGTTTGGGCTATTGAGATCTGACATCTGAGCTACTACATTGTCAAACGCTTCATTTTAGTTGGTGTTTTATATTTAGTGTTATTTCTAAAATTTAACTTTGAATTCGTTACTACGGCTGTGGCAGGTTCCCTTGGCTAAATCTGATTTTACTGTAATGTTTAAAGTTATTATTGTTAAAGCGCTTTATGTGATGTTAGAGGTTTATATATTTATTTGACTGTGCAACACTGTCCGACTGTGCTAATGGTTATTTATGTGTTCAAAATATTCTGAAAATCATGAGTGCGTTTGAAATGTGTTAACCTCGTGTTCTTTTCTATGTTGAGTAAGTTAATCGTGTGACTAGTAATGGAAGTGAATATCTTTAAATCAATAGTGTCATGTACTGAAAATAAAGATTTTTAATGCAACCTTTCGTGGATCTGTCCTCGCTCACGCATCTTCTAGATCCTGTTGTTTTCTACTGGCAACTCGCTTGTAGATATACGCATGTTGCCGAAAGGCATGTGTTTGTACGTAGTGTTAGAATGCTAACAGAGTGCGTAACTGCCGCTGTGGCTTAGTGGACGCGGCGGTCGCATTTCGACGGTAAAGAAATCCTAGAGGCTTGTGGTCTAAGTTATCCAGAGTCATCCATACGGCGTCCTGAGACGTTAAACCTTATAAACCGACCAACAAACGGCTAACATAATGCGTATGAGCTTCCTTCATTAGAATGGTTGTAACCAACTGCCACCAGAGAGTATACAGACACAGGTTACTAGATGGTTGACAGAAGGCTTACGGACAGTCTTTCTTTTGAAAGAATGTTACTAGGGCGTCAAATGAACAGTGTTCACAGGCCGTTACTACGAGGTCACCAGACCGCCTATGAACATGAGTCTGTTCAAAGTTGGTGGCCAATTGCAGCCAGATCGTTCATAGAAAGCTAGTAAAGAAGTATAAAGACAGTTAGTAGACACCCTTTTGATTGTTGATAGGTTCTAGTAACAACTGTATTTAGACCGTCAAGTCAACGTTACCAAAAGTTTTTGTAAGGGTGGCCACAAGCCGACGGTGTTTGGCCGGCGCTTCGCTGGTTTGGCGCGCGATTTTCTCTTCTCTGTGGAGGAGCGTGTGATATTCCGCGCTGGCGGGACCAGCATGCCTTGCACGACTTCCGGTTCGTAACAAACTACTACGTCATGCGTAGACAGTACACTCGGTTGGGTTTCGGTTTCGGTATTGCGCCTTTTTGCTTATTAAAAATTATTTTCGAATTTGCTGAGCATTTCATGTATCGGGCGCGTGACAAGAGTGTCTCAGGAGCATAATAGCACCATTACCCTGACACGGTCAAAAAATCGCCGGAGTTGGCCTTTAAGTGGTATTCTTAAGCCCATCTGTATGCATTCGCTGACATGCGTTGCTCATTGGTTGGCTGAGAATCGATGTTCGAGCTATGTTTAAGCTGTCTACATTGCGTTTAACTTCCGAGTGCGGTAGTTTCTAAGCGAATTAGCGTTTTCAACGTAGTTTTTATAACTACGGCTACAATTTTAGCCACTGCAGAGTTATCTAGACGAAAAACCCCAACTCGTTTGTGAAAGTTTTTATATGTGCAAACAAGTTGACTTACCCAAGATATAAAAATGTCTTAGAAAAAACAGTACTCACGTTTTCTGCAATTTACAAAAAAAGACATCCTCGAAAAACAGTACTTTAGCTTTGCAATAGTTACAAGAAAAGTTTTCGCTGCGGCTAAAATCGAGAGCAGAGTGGGAAATGTTACAGAAGCTTTACCTTCTTTCGGGCATTTTTCACCTTTTCAGAAAGCTGTAGGTCCTGATTGCTTTTCTTTCAAAAAAAAGAACATTCTCATCACGATGTAAAACTTAACGACTCTAGCAATCACGTCCTGATCATGAGCAGTACAGCCCAAAGAAGGCAGTGGCAACCACTCCAACTTTTCCAGCAAAATCCAAAAGAGGTCACCAACTATGCGGTGTTCGTCGAAGGTCTCTTGGACCGCTTTCTCAATAGCCTTTACCGTAAAAAAAAGGCGTCGTGAGGGATGACGTAGGCAACCTTCTTTGAAAGACCTCATCTCAGTGAGGGCACTTTCGTGTGGTTTGGGCGTGACTGCGTACTCCTCAGGGGTAGTTGTCAGGGATGCCAGGCACTCTTCGCAAGTCGTCACTTTTTCCATCTTTCTGTGAACGTACCCACAGAGATAGTACACTACCATGTCCTGAACACCACAGTTGGACGAACTTTGCGTGTCGTTCTCGTCAGGAAAAGAAATAATGCACTGAAGCTTCTTGTGCAGTTTCGATTCAATGGTGGCCTTGAGCTCAGCTGCCGCTTTCGCCTTCGAGCCTAGGCTGTCGTGAAATGAAACTAGAACCGAGTCGCATGGATCAGTGCAGTTGCCCTTGATAGCAGTCTTCAGCGGCGTGTACAGCGACAGAAGTCTGTATATCTGGCTGAACTGGGTGATGCTGGGGTGATCTTCGTCCCCTTTAAAGCAGCGGACGATGCCAAAAAACCGCTGCAAATAAAGGTTACGAAAATAATCAGTACAGTAATAAAAACATCACTTATGTGGCTTACGTGGTTGCTATTCGGGTTATCCATCGCCACCTTGGCGCTCGACCACTTGCAATTTCCTAGAACAAAAAATTGAGGACTATCTATAAAAATCGGGAAGTCTAGCACCAAATTATTTTTCGCGGAATAATCTTTTCAACGCCGCAAGACGCGGGTTAAGTTTTTCGGAGAGCTGCAAACTGTGGCTCGTGAAACGCGTAGTAAAAAAAAATCTGTGCTTCATAAATCAGGCTAGACCAAATGTTTTGCACAACGAAAGATTTTCACATAAAATGGGTTTTACGAACTTTTAAGCTTTCGTGAATTTTTCATGGAACCTTAAATATGGACAATCACTCCATATTCCGGATATTTTTTTTTTGGAGAGAGACAGCGTTGAGTGAAATTTAATGGTTGAGATTAACTGATTCTAAGGAAGTTTTACTGTAGCCATAAATAGTTTGAGACGTATATAGCGGAAAATGACTACGCGTTTTACGCAGTGTTGTACACGTTACTCTAAAACAGGAACGATAGCTCGTTCCTCATTCCTCCCCAATTTCGGAACGAGTTCCCGTTACTAGTTCTTCAAATGTAAAAGGAACTCGTTACAGTTACATTTCCAAAATTGGAACGTGTCGTTACATTAACGTTACATTTGAGTTTTTAATAAATATATAGTGTCGGATGATCCTGAGGCGAAATAAAGTGAGCAATTTAAAGCTCCCATCGAGATACATATATCAAACGAATTTAACATTGCCGACAGCAGATTATACATAGTTAAAGAAATCTAAATAAACGCTCCTAGACAAATATTTTCGAGACCACCGGCCTTACTACATACATGTAACTGCAACTTTCGTGCTCGTCTATTTTAAGTTCAACACATGTGGCAATTTTCAACGTCAGTCTTCAAAGGCGCAGTCAGGATGCTGCACTTCACATATTCAAATCAATTTCTTGCACAGGAAATCGCATGGGAAGGGACAATACTTAGGCGTTTAATGAGTGCTCATTCAATATTTCAGTGCGAGCACAAAATAATGTTCAGGATACACACTTGCGCCTTTGTGAAGTCCGCGGTTCACAGCCATCCAAAATATTTCTGTATATTTCGTCCTATGTCCTTATTTCTCTTGCTTTCTTTCTTGCCTTTCATGCTCTTATTTGTTTTCCTCTTTCTCTCTCTCTGTCTCTCTGTGTACGTTCTCTCGCCTTCTATCTTCTTTTTTTTCTTTTTCTCTGTCTCTCTGTAGACCAGAGCACGCCTATCTCGCACCCAGGCACCTAGGCTCCCGGCGGCATACTCTCGCACCCAGACGCCATGTTTGTATAGAACTGCCAAGGCGTGTATCTGTTACATGGTAAGCGGCGTGTCCGGGACCTTAAAATACGAGAAAGCGCCTATCCACGGCGCTCCCGCTTACAAGAAGTCGTCTGGGCACCACTGCGCTCTCTTTGGATGCGAAAACAATCAGCGCAAGAGGAAGATATCACTCAGCACTGTCTGTGAAAATGACAACACAACATGGGGGGTCGTGCCGGTGCGGTGTTTTCAGATTGCACAGATTTCCATCCGCAACGAAAAACGACGAGCTCCGCCGCCAGTGGATAATTGCAATCAACAGGAAAAACTACAAGCCCAGTAAAAGTGTACGAGTAAGTACACTTACTGCGTGTATTCAAACGTGACGCCAGCTATTTCGCTTTACAGCAGTAATTTGCGTGCAGTATGCCTGTAGTATGCGGCACCAAATCATTGTCGTACTCTTTCGCAGGCCGCATGCCAATAATAGGAGGTATTAGGACTCACGCGTGCACGCACACTGCGCACGTTTAGTACAAATGTAACGGCGTACTGTCGCGATGCAAAGAAACGTGAACAGCGGAAAGCGTGGCTTTCGACTCGGTCGAACTGCGACATGCCTTGACTGTCGCTAGGCGAATCTGTGCTTTCAGCCGGCGTAGCACTACATCTTGCGCTGGCTGGCACTTTCGCACGGCGTGCACCGCGTGTGTGGGTTCCGAGTGCCAGGCATGACTGGCAAATGTATACATATGCACTGCATGAGCGCAAGCCGGAGCGGGATTCTAGCGCTACGGTGACACCGGCTGAACTTTTTGCTTAGCGACAGTAAACGCATGTCGCAGTTCGACCGAGTCGAAAGCCACGCTTTCCGCCGTTCACGTTTCTTTGCATCGCGATAGTACGTACCTGATAAAGTTGCTTCCGCAGTCAGCAATGCACGTGCTGTAGACATTCCGGACCGTCGAGGAAGGTCTTCTCAACGTTTCACAAGAAAACAGCACAAATTTCCATGCGAGGAAAAGCGCGAGACATGCTTACAGCCATACTCGGGCTAGGAGGTTTCGCGTTTGAACTGCGGAGTTACAGTGTTCTCTGTTTGACATTTGCCTTGGTTTGTTCACATCCATGGGGAAAAAACCCCTGGTATTTAGTTTGGAACCAAATGATTTTGATGAAGTGTTGTTAAAATAAAGAACTCGGGGACCCTTAAACTTCGCCTTTAAGAGTTCAACGCGATAGCGATATCCGAACGCATGCACTATCGCCTTCCCAACAATCGTCAGCCAGCCTTCGCTTCTCGGTGGTGACCTAAACTGTGCCGCAAGGAAATCCAAAGCGCAAATGCCCTCCGGCTCTTATCTTTAGTTTCATCTACCTCGAATTTTCGCTTACGGCCAAAGACGCCGCCACCGACACCGGAATTTCTGCGAAACGAGCTCTTCAACGCTATCGCGTTAAAATATTCGATTTGTCATGTCATCACACACTTCTTGACTATTCGCAAAAACATTTCCTTTCATAAGTACTATTTTGTTAATTAAAATAATGTGCGTAATTTGTACGTGCATTTTCCTGTGCAATTAATGGCAAAAAATGCATGTGAAAATTTTGCTTTCAAGCTTAAAGTGAGCCATAACTGTCCAGTAAATTACTCATGTGGTTCACTTTGCTGAAAATAACAAAATAAAAAGCCTTCGGCAGTGCTGAAACGATCACTGGGCAGATATATGATTTTCACGCACGGTACATCAGCGGAAGAAAAAGGACAATTTGCGGCGTTGTACCGCGCTGTACCGGTTTCCCCGCAGCAGCACCTCGCGGTAGCTACTGCAGCGCCACAGGCGGCGTCAGCTTTTTGAGCCTCACGAGAAGCGCCTCGCTTTTGCCACTAGAAAAGTATTCTAATTCACTACAGCGGAGCGTCTGCTAGCCTGGCAGTTCCAGGTGTTGCTTCGCCGCGCATGCAACAGGTGGCGCGACGTGCTGCCTATTATGGCGGCACACACTGAACTCGCTGTGTTCTGGTGTATACTCGTTTTATTCTCCTCCTTTCCCTCCTCCTCACCATCACTTCTCCTTCCCACCCCCTTGATATACTGCACTATACAAGGATATGCTATACACTTCTAGCATGCGCGCATGTTGCAGAAAGACGCATAGCCAATAATTTCCTCAACAACCTAATTCATTAGTATATGGTCACTCAGCTAACAGATGTATACGAGCAAATGGAAAGACAGCCAGAATGTTATACTGCATTGGTGAGGTGTTTATCCTTACCACCGTTCTAGTGTATAATGGGAAATGGCAGTTATTTGATGTATTCGCTCTAGAGATCAATGCGAATTCTTCGGCACTGTGCGTTCGTCGTTGGGTCGCGATACGAGCAAAGTGAGCGTATTAGTTCTCTGTCTGTATTGAATTGCTTCAAAATGCCATGTCTATGTTGAATAAATACCACAGAAGCAAAAAAAAATAAAAACAAGATAGCCAAGTGGTTACTACTCTCGCCTTCAGATCGTGCATAGGCGGTGTCGAATCTCGCCTCGCCGAAAACATTTTGCAGCCAAGAATTTATCTTTTTCTCTATATCACTTCCTTTCGCTCTCTCTGTACTCGTTCTCTCGGCCCATCAGAGTTACTGCATCCCATCAGAGTTCTTGGGCTTGATTCGGGCTTTGCATCTGGCACGGCCCGCCGGACAAAAAACAATGCAGCCTGAGCCCGGCCCGTGCCCGAGATGAGAAGACGTCGGCCCGCCCGAACCCGGCCCGCGGGCTGGGCCGGACTCGGGCTTTTGGGCTACTCGCAGCCCGTGCACAACTCTATAGTCTCGGCGTCTTTCGGTTCGCCGCGCCCTCGGTGGTCGAATTGAAGTAAAAATCAGAATGCATCGTAGTCACGTGATAGGCGAGCGCTACATTTTCGCGCCTCGCACGGTCGCCCATCCGCCCTTTTGTGCATGACGTGCTGCATGCGTGCGCCTGTTGAATACCGTGGAACGTTTACAGAAGGAACGCCGTTCCCTCTACCGTTCCTGCTTAAACGTAACGAGTTACCGTTACAGTTCCACCGAGCCTGAATGGAACGGTGGCGTTCCTCCGTTCCTACCAAAAGGAACTAGTTCCTGGAACGTCGTTCCTTGGAACGCCGTTCCGTACAACACTGGTTTACGAACCATATTTTCCAGCTTTCCGAAAAACTTAACGTGCGGCTTGCGGCTCTGGAAAAATTTTTTTCGCAAAAAAATATTCTGGGGTACACTTCTCGTTTTAGTTAGATAGTCCTCAATTTTTTTTTTCGATTTAATCGCAGATGGTCGAACGCCAATGTTGGGACAGTTGGCGTAGAATGACCCATTAATGAGTGTATTTTCCATAAATGGATGCACTAGCTCTGTCACAGGATTAATTACCTCAAGGGGATCTTGGTTGAGCTTTGCTGTAAGCACATACTGTGTACCTTCTGCTGCAAAAAGATCTTCAATGATGTCCAGCACTGACAGCAATGTTACACGCAGGGACTCCATCGTCTGTCGTGAGGCGAAGAGAAGCGTGTTTTTCTCGCAGTGGTTTCGCTCCGTCTCGTTCAACATGTTCAAGAAGTCCTTGATGACCTGTAATATGGTAAACCTGTGAGTTAGGAACATGAAAGCAAAGTGACAGTGATATTGATAATAGACAAAAAATCATAAAATGCACATATCGCTTGCCTGGATCTTTGGAGAGCCTGTTGGGACGCGTGTACGCGCGGGAGAAGCAGACACGACCGCGCGGTGTGGATCCCAAACATCAACTGGTTTTATTCGAGTTCTCCGGAGGTTCCGGAGAGCAGCGGAGGGTGGCGCTGCCTGGCGGCTTGGCTTGGCTTGGCTGCCGCCACAGCACTCCCCCCTAGTGAGTTGCCGAACGGAGTTAAAGGTCCAGGCGAGTGGGTGCTCTTGATAGCCGCCCGCTGTGCGTCAGCCGGGAGGGCACCTCGTGGACTTGGGCTGGCATTGAAGCTGGGGGTCTTGGCGATGATTCCCTTAGTGGAGGCAACACGGCGTCGTCACGGTCCATGTGTGCTGTCTTGATGCGGTCCAACGACACGACCTCCTCACGGCCGTTTCTCTTGATTGTGAATTGTTTGTTGCCACGGCGGAGGACTTGAAACGGCCCATCATAGGGTGGCTGAAGAGGTCGCCGAACCGCGTCGTGTCGTACAAACACATGAACGATGTGAGCTGTGGGTCGACGTGCACCACACGCGACCCTGGGGGCCGTGGAGCTAACGCGCGCAGTTTGCTCATGACGTTGCGTAGGCGAAGTGCATAGTCGCTGCAAGCTATGGATGCCTCCTCTGAGCCGCGCGCAAAGAGCTCTCCCGGCAGCCTGAGTGTCGTGCCGTAGACCAGCTCAGCGGCGCTGCAGCCAATGTCCTCTTTCAAGGTGGACCTTATACCCAAAAGAACGAGTGGGAGGGCCTCCACCCAGTTGTGTTCCTCGGTTGCCGTGAGCGCAGCCTTCAGCTGGCGGTGAAAGCGCTCCACCATGCCGTTGCTCATGGGGTGGTACGCTGTCTGCGTATGCGTGAGGTGCCCATGAGCTGACTGATGGCAGTGAAAAGGGCTGATTCGAATTGTCGGCCGCGGTCTGTTGTTATCGTGGAGGGCACACCGAAACGGGCTACCCAGTGGTACAGGAAAGCACTCGCAACCGTCTCGGCAGTGATGTCCGCGATAGGGATGGCCTCCGCCCAGCGGGTGAACCTGTCGACACAGGTCAGCAGGTAGGCCTTTCCGTGGCAGGGTGGCAGTGGGCCGACGATGTCCAGGTGGACAAGATCAAAGCGAGAATCCGGAGTGGGGAGTGTTCCCAGTGCTGTCGAGGTATGGCGTTGTATCTTAGAGCGCTGGCAAGCTACACATTCGCGTGCCCAGCGTCGGACGTCCCGATTTACGCCCGGCCAGACAAATCTTGCCGTCACCAGTCTTTGGGTGGCTCTAATCCCCGGATGAGACAGTCTGTGCAAGGACTCGAACACATGGCGACGGAGGCTCGCGGGCACGAACGGGCGAGTTCTACTGACGCTTGTGTCACAGCAAACCTTGTCCTCGGATCCGGGAACCGGGATCCACTCAAGATTCAGGGCAGTGGTCGCGGTCAACAGGTGTTTCAGTTCGTCATCTTCACGTTGAGCGGCTGCCAAAGCGGGAAGATCAACCTGTAGTGTGGGCATGATGGCGTTCACAGGATTCCGTGAGAGGCCGTCCGCTACCTCGTTGTCGCCGCCTTTGACGTGGCGGATATCAGTCGTGAACTCTGATATATAGGACATTTGGCGCCGTTCACGTGCTGTGTGCGTTCCACCGTCGGAGCTTAGCGAGCGCAATGCATAAGTAAGCGGCTTGTGGTCGGTGAGGACGAAAAACTCCCCACCTTCCAGAAAATGGCGAGAATGCCGTATGGCAGCGTACACGGCCAGCAGTTCTCTCCCGAAGGTGCTGTAGCGGCGCTCGGTAGGTGTTAGCTTCCTCGAAAAGAAGGAAATCGGGCGCCAGATTCCCCCCAACGAGCTGCTGTAATACAGCCCCGACGGCTGTATCGGAGGCATCCACCATTACGCTCTGCGGGACACCGGACCTGGGGTATTCAAGCAGTGCGGCGTTTGCCAAAGCGTCCTTGACCTCGCAGAAGGCTTCTTTTGCTTCTTGAGACCAGGAGAGGATGTCTGAGCCATTCCGTGAAGTGGCCAGCAGGTCGTGGAGAGGTTGAAGGATCTGGGCGCTGCGGGGAATGAAACGGCGGTAGAAGTTTACCAAACCCAGAAATTCCCGAAGCTGGCGCTTCGCGGTCGGCTGCGGAAATCCTTGCACGGAGTCAACCTTGTTGGGTTGAGGAAGAACTCCTGAGGCGGAGATGGCGTGTCCAAGATACGAGAGCTGTCGCACACCAAGCTCGCATTTGGCCATGTTCACGACCACGCCATGCTCCACTATGCGCAGATGATTCACGTGCTCTTCCGGAGTGCTGCTGGCGATTAGCAAGTCGTCAAGATAGGCGTGGCAGAAGCTGAGGCCGCGTATAGCACCGTCCATGAACCGCTGGAATGTCTGACCCGCGTTTCAGAGTCCGAATGGCATTCGGAGGAATTCGAAAATCCGAAAGGCGTTGCGATGGCGGTCTTCGGGACGTCCTCCGGGGACAACGGGAATCTGATGGTATGCCCGCACCAGGTCGATCTTCGAGAAGATAGTGGCACCGTGAAGCCTCGTCGTGACATCGTGTATGTGCGGTACCGGGTATCTGTCTGGAGTCGTTACCTGGTTCAGCGCCCTGTAATCCCCGCATGGTCGCCAGTCTCCCGGCGTTGACTTTGGCACCATATGAAGTGGAGATGCCCAGGCGCTCGACGAGAGTCTGATGATCCCTAGCTCCATCATCTGTTCAAATTCCTGTCGTGCGACCTTCAACTTCTCTGGAGGCAAACGGCGAGGCCGCGCGTGCACGGGTGGGCCGCTGGTGGAGATGTAGTGGCGTACCTCGTGCTTCGCCGCGGCGCTGGCTGGCGGCTGCCTCGTCAACTCGGGAAAATCCTGCAGAATGCGAGTAAAACGTTCTGCACCGGACGGCCCGAGCAGAGTGGGGCTCAGCGGAGGGCGGTGCGAGGGATTGCCTTGCACAGTTGCCTGCGACACGGGATCGTGAAGGCGGCGGTTGCGCACGTCGACGAGAAGGCCGAAATGCCGAAGAAAGTCCGCACCCAAGATGGCGAACTTCACTGCTGCCACGATGAAAATCCACCGGAACGTTCTGTTCAAGCCTAAATCGAGTGGCAGCGAGCGATGTCCGTAGGTGGCGATGGTTGTGTTGTTGACCGCCTGAAGGGGGGGACGCACTGGGGACACGGCGATCGGTGGACCCAACCGGCAACACGCTCACCTCAGCGCCGGTGTCCACGAGGAATCGAAGGCCACTGTCGCGGTCGGTGAGGAAAAACACTGATGGACGACGTTCGGGGGCCTCTGTGACACTGGTCGTCCTCAGTGCCGGCCGGTCCCGTTTCCCGCATAGTCGCAAGGAGGAATGCATTTGCGAGCAGCATGCATTCGCGAGCATTTGCATTCGCGAGCAGCATGCATTCGCGAATGCATTTGCGAGCAGCATGCAGCTGCAGCTTGCTGCAGGTCGCTCCACCTGCAGCAAGCTGCAGGTGGAGCGACCAGCAGATCGCGTATTTCGCTCGCTATTGCCGGTGGGAGGCTAGCGACCACGTGGTGGTACTTTGTTAGCTCAGCGGAAATACGACGAGCGGTGAATTGGGACTCCACCTGCAGGAACCATAGCTGCGGGTCCGCTGTCCAAAACGGCGGGAGCCTGATGTCGACGGCGGAGATGGCCGGTGCGTCAGGGGGAGTCTCCACGGCGTCGATCGCTTGAAAAAGGCGGTAAGCCTCGTCCGGGTCACCACTGTCGGGACGCGTGTACGCGCGGGAGAAGCAGACACGACCGCGCGGTGTGGATCCCAAACATCAACTGGTTTTATTCAGGTTCTCTGGAGGTTCCGGAGAGCAGCGGAGGGTGGCGCTTCCTGGCGGCTTGGCTTGGCTTGGCTGCCGCCACAAGTCCAAAACCATCCAGCCTTCGCTCCACTACGCTTCTTCCTCGTCTGCGCCGCAGGCAATTTACAACAGGTGTTGCAGGGTCCCTTTACATCAAGCAGCAAGAGTATACACACAGATAAGGTTGAAAAGAGCTCATCTGTGGTTGTATGCAAGCAAACTTCAGAACATGAAAGCAGTGAAAAATACTGTCAGCCGGGTAAGCTGTGCTGTGCTGTTGTGCAAGATAACCACCGATGTTGTGACCGCTGGTGTTGATATGGTCCTCCATAGGAGCAGGGTCTCCAATGTGGGCCAGAATAAGCGAAGTAAGCAAAGTGATCACTGTGCTGAGAGCTCAAGCTTTTGTTGGACTGCCAGAAAAAAGAAAGTCTTGAAAAAAAGAAAAGATCTCTTCATGGTCAGGCAACAGTTGCAAAATTCTTGATGAAACCATGAAAAAAAATATATAAGCATAGATCAACAAAACTGCAAAAGTAGTGATAAAACTATGGCACGGGGAAATTCACGACTACTCATACCTTGTTGTGGTCTAGTCTGATATTTGCAATGTCAACAAGGTGCCCAAAGACCGCAATTTTTCAATGGCCAACATTGCATTTAAAGGAGTCGCGTGCATAGGCTCTCCGACACACATTGAAAACTAGTAAGACATTGCAAGTGACTTGATAAGGCGGATGAAAACACAGCAACCTCGTAAATGTAGAAGCAAGAATTTGCAATTTCACAACTGGAAAGGGCAAGGCCGTGGAAGTTCTCAGAAGTGCTGATGGTCGCAACTATATGCACAAACTTCATCACCGCTGGCTTTGAACACAGTTCCAGTTGACTTTGAATTGGTTGGTGGTTTGCTGTGAATGCCTGATATTTTCATTCATATCAACACACTTGTCATCCTTTGGTCTAGATTTCTTTTACTCTGAGAGGTAGTCGTGCTGATGGTTTTTGAACCACGAGAGCCCTATTGTATGTGTTAGCCTTCTGTAAAGCTTCACATAACAGCTTGAAAATAAAATTTTGAATATCCAAAAGCTGTGTCCCCTTGAACTTCCTGTCTGGCTTCTTTTCAGAGCAGTGGCTATGCCCATTAGGCTCACGAAAAGAAGCCTATGAGCTAGTGAACTGGGGACACTACAGCTCATTAGTTTTATTCAATACTTTTTGTTCAACGTTGGCACAGCAATTTTTGTGCACTGATATTAGTACACCACTTGTGACATATTTCGCACTGGTCAATATGTACGAACAAAGTATACTTAAATACAGCCCTACAGCTTCTACTTTCTCCATTGGCTCGGATCCAGCTCCAAAGGGCTACGACTGAACTCGCTGCATGGGCACCCGCGCAAACATCGCTTTTTAGCACACTAATGTATATGCGAAGACCTAGCTTGTTACATGCATACTCACAAACATTTGACTAGTTCAACTCATAATAATAACAACATCTAGGGTCATACATATGCCAAACCACGATATGATTATGAGGCATGCCATAGTGGTGGACTCCGGTGATTTCGACCACCTGGTATTCTTTAACGTGCACTGACATTGCACAGTACACAGGCATTTAGCATTTCGCTCCAGCGAAATGCGACCGCCGTGGCCGGGATCGAACCCGCGACCTTCGGGTCAGCAGCCGAGCGCCGTAACTGATACACCACTGCGGCTAGTTCAATTTTACGGCAAGAAGGTAACTAAAAGCGGCATGCAACCGTTTCCATGCGATATCGTCAGACGAAAGCTACAGAAGTTTTTGTCACAAAAATTGAACGGTGTTCCTAGGATCCAAGAAAACACAAAAAACTGCCACGCTGAGACATGTTTTAAGTAGAGACGCGTACTGTGCGGAGAAATTTCATAGTTGAGCGGTAGATATCACCGCAAGACAAGAACTTACCTTGCCGTGAGTGAACACGCCGGCAATCTACCAACGCGATTTTGCCGATCCGGCTAGGGACGAGTGGAGCTAGGGGCGTTCTCCTCCTCAGTACCTAGGTCAGCGCAACGTTTAATAGTGTAGTAACAGCACCACAACAGATACGTGGATTGCTGCACGGGCATCGTATACCGGATTCCGTTAAGTTGTGGAAAGAGTTACATAGGTCAGACGGGCAGGTGTATAAACGACAGGTTGCGTGAGCATAACAACAAAGTGAACAAGATACCGCCAGATGGGTTCCTATCGCTCATTGCAAGAAATGTAAGTGTAAACCGTGCTTCCAAGATGTCGCCATCTTAGGTAGGAGTGGGTGTGAAGTGACACGCTTAATTTTAGAAGCTGAATGGATAGATAGGGCTGGTAGTACATGTGTTAGCACTCCGTCGATTGCACTCTCAAGGAAGGAATTACAATACCTGCGCATGAACTGATGAGTGCGATAAATGAATTGTGTGTTTTTTCTTGTGCGATATCCTTCTTCTGCATGATTAGTGGCTCAAATGAGAAGGAAAAAATTTTGCTGACGAAGAACCCTTTGTGCTCGTACACGTGTTAGTGCATCTGTGTGCAAAAAAGTGTATAGACGATTTTCCGTAGCTGGTTTACTTAATCAAAACTAGATGGCGCCACCACTGCACCGTGGCCGTCTCCTACCGTGGCCGGCTCCATGCCGTGGCCTTTGTCAGCGCTGCTCAGTATGTCTCCATCCGCGTCGCGTCGTCTGCTCAGCGTCCCTGTATCGTCTGCGCGCACGCGAGTATAAGCGAGCAGACGGCAGCGCCGGAAAAGTCGAAATGGCGACACCTGTGGATGCAGTTCCCTTCCGCTTCGAATTTATCACGTCGTCGTCCTGCGTTGTGTGGCCCGTAAGTGCGTAACCAACGCATTTATTTGCTTTATATTTGCGTCCTGAAGCTTTGAGAGCAATGTATTCGTCGGCATTCTGCAGCGTTTTCAAGATTCATTCTCAAATTCTCGGAGACAAGGCTTAGCAGGCATGGCTAAATAAACACAGCTAATCTCAATAATAAAGACAGAACATACCTGATGCTTTGTCCCCAGCGCGAGATGACAGGTAACGATAGCCGATTTCACCATTGTTTTATTGCTGTGAAGACAGCGGGTGAGTAGCAAGCGCGCCTTCGGATCGAAGCGGGTGGTCGCGTCTGCATGAGTGCTGCCATGTTTGCTTCTAACCCTAGCCACCCTAGCCACTGGCACTTACGGCCACGGCCGCTTGGCTGGCCCAATGCGTTGGCTGGGGCTATTGTCTGGGGGAAGGCCAGATATGGTCACGTGATCAAACATGGCAGCGCCCGTGCGCCGCTGCGGAAAATTGTCTATAAGAATCATGTGGTGCCCGAAAATAAATCAATTGTTGGAAGTGTAGCGCTGTGTGTGTGTCTCCGTGTTACTTCTTGTGTCCCGTTTCTTTGCGCTACCAGTTTTATTCAAGTATGCCGTACCAACAAGCCCGCCTTGCAACTTTACTCGAGTTTATAGATACTTTACGTTGGGTCAGCGGCCGTCTTTAGGGAGAAAAAGTGCCTAGAAGAGTGTTTCAGGGCTTCGCCCAGTGGCGGCGCTGCGGTCGCTCCCTGTAGCGGCTAGGAAAACAAATGTCGAGCGCAGATTGCCCCTCAGTTAAAGGTTCGTCGTTACATAAAACATTATGTTTGGCTTAGCAGCGGTGCCAGAATCTCCGACGAAATTCACCAAGGCGCTCAGGTTTCTTATTTAAAACGATGCAGAAACACAAACGTTCTTCTATAGGCACCGGGCGGCCGTCGTACGGCGCCAGCGGTTGGATGGATGTATGGATGGATGGATGTTATGAGCGTCCCCTTTATAACGGGGTGGTGACATGTCTGCCACCAGGCTCGAAAAAAAAACTTTCTTTTTTGTGTTGGCCTAATGCCTTATCTACATTGATTAAATCTATGTTATTATATCAAAGAAAAATATAAATTCACGGTCCATCTCTCTGCCTCTTAAGGCAGAATGACATTATTTTTCCCCATTCTTCATTTTTGTCCTTTATCTCTACCTTTCTGCCACCAATACTCTAACCGTCTCTTGCTTATTTCTATCGCGGACGTGTTCAGCTTTTCATTGTTGTCCCTAAAACCCAAGGCTTCATGTAGACTCGTGCCCACACGTATATCTGGGTGGATATCACCACATTCAATCAGTACATGTTCAATCGTTTCCTTAGTTCCCCCCACAGCATGTACATTGTTCTTCTTCGTTACAGAATCTCGCTTTATAGCTCCGCGTTCTAAGGCAACCCGACCTCGCTTCAAACAGTAAAGCGCTTCCCCTTGAATTATCATAAAACCTCTCCCTCCTTATTTCGTTTTTTCCCTTTCGGTAGTCACTGAGAGCCGGCTTCTTTTCCATCGCTGTCATCCAATAAGTCCTCTCCGCCTCTCTGACTTTTCGCTTAATGCTCCTTGTTGCCATGTCGCCCACACTGCTAGCCGTATATTTACTGGTGAGCCTCCTAGTTCTTTTTCTCCACTGCGTTTCGACGCTTTTTCTATACAAATACCTGAAAACCTTCCCTGCCCATCTACTCTCCTTCATTTTCCTCAGCCTCTCTTCAAATCTAATTTTGCTCTGAGCTTCCCTCACTTCAAAACCTGTCCATCCCATATCACCTTTACAGCCTCATTTGTCGTCTTCCGGTGAGCGCCCAACGCGAGGCGTCCCACAGTCCTTTGATTTACATCCATTCCTGATTGCACCTCTGACTTCATGCACACCACTGAGTTCGCAAATGTAAGGTGCCCCTCCCGAAAAGCGCCCCAAGCGGTGGCAGGGACGGCACTGGCATGTGAAGCAGACGACGCGCAGAAGGCTCTGCTACTTTCGGCATCGTATTCAAGGAGTAGCGGCGGCGTTCCTTTTTGACAATCGCAAGCTGTACGTTGTTTCGTTTGTCGTCCAAGGCAAAGAGAAGCAGCAGCAACAGTGTTTTTTGAACAAAACACGAAGCGTTCGACTGTGGCGAATGTGTTCAGATAACGGGGCCCGTCGTCGGGCTTCAGGGAGACTCCCGCGCAGTCGTTTGCAGTCGTGGCAGAGTTGAATGGTCGCCAAGTCATCTAGAAAGGATGGTACGTGTTCCTTTCATGTTTCACACACAGGAGCACCGTCGGAACGTCAAACGACTCGGCTTCTTTACGTGGTGCTGTGCTTTTAGGCGTTTGCTTTCGTTTCGAGGCGGACTAGAGGGGGGCACAATGCAAATGAGACAGGCCCGATTGGCGAAGTATTGTAAAATAAACATCTTTGTATCTTAACTGCCGAACTCGCTGTTCCTCCTGGCGGGTAGGCGAGTCCTGACAGCGCAAGTGCACCAACGGCCATGCAAGTTATATTGCGCTGCGGCTTTCAAGGCTTGACCAGCTGCAGGTGTACGCGTTTTCATGTGTCTGCTCTAGAACAGGCCACGTGCTTGACATCACGGAATATAAAGGCGACAACGAGTGCAAATTGCGTTGCAATTGCACCCCCGCAGACGAAGTTTATTGTGATAAGCTACGATATGGAGCTAGATCTAATTAGTACCAACCCTATTTCTATTTTAAACGCAAAGCATTTCTTATCTGTATCTATAAATCTCTCTATCCGCCAAGCTATCTATCTATCTAGCCGCCTAGGTCTGGGCGCTCTCGTGTGGTCGCCTCCTTAAGTTGGCTTTAACCAAAATTTCCATAGGTGGGTACGAAAATAAGACGAACATGGCTGTCTGGTTGTGACATGAGTAGCGCGAAAATCTTGGCGTGTATACGTCATGAAACACTTTCCAACAGTCACGTGCGGCACATGCCGGGCGTATACCACGGGGCGCGGGATGCTGGTATGAGCCACAGGTGATTCACAGCTTATATCTACCCAGGAACGGCGAAAACAGACATTGATCATTTATGCTGGTGCGCGTCAAGAAAATTCGGCATCATCCGCGTGGACCCGACGTATGCAAAGAATAGAAATCCGGATCCCAGCAGGAGTCGAACCCAGGTACTCTGAGTGGATATCAAGTATTTTACCCCAGAGCCAAGCCAGCACTTGAAATTACTTTTGAAAAGATCCTATTTGTGCAAGAAAAATGCCGGTGCAACCAATGCCTATTGTGGTCGCAGTGCCGACTATCTAATTTTATGACAAGGTAATATACAATACTCATATACTCCTATGAAACAGACGTTGCGTTGGCTTAAGCCAATTTTGGTTTCAGTAAGACGTTGTTGGGCGAGTTGGTTAACATCAAAGGGGTATAGTAGCGCAAACATACAAAATAAAGGCACGAGAAAAGAAGTAGGAGGGAGCAGAAAGGTCGGGCGCTCCCTCCTACTTCTTTTCTCGTGTCTTTATTTTCTGTTTGCGGTACTATGTACCATTGGCGCACCGACGGGGGGGGGGGGGGGGGTTTCGGGGGTTGTAACCCCCCCCCCCCCCTAAGGCCGGCCTGACCCCCCCCCCCCTTAACAGCTTCGCGGTCCATGTCAATGAGAATCCATTGACACATTCAATAGCTTTGTTGACGTTGTCATTTAAGTTCAAGCGGTGGCTTGAGGTCGAATTTCCCTCA
Organism: Rhipicephalus appendiculatus; assembly: GCA_030522465.1. Taxonomy (NCBI): domain Eukaryota; kingdom Metazoa; phylum Arthropoda; class Arachnida; order Ixodida; family Ixodidae; genus Rhipicephalus; species Rhipicephalus appendiculatus. The sequence goes on along the minus strand of JALIZH010013292.1, from coordinate 1,918 downwards.
TTTACTCTAGAAATGTGTTTTATTCACTTATCTACTCCTCAAATGAAAGAGCGCAAACCGCATGCTCTGTAGCTCTGCGTTCATTTCCAGTGAATCAGCTTTGGACGAAAAAAGAGATGCTTTCAGGGGTCGTCAGTCTGACCCCTCTTCTTTTCTTGCTTCTTTTGATTACGGCAATACAGCAAGAATATGTTTTGGAACCTTCGAAACAAGTTATTGTTATTTTTCATTTATTTGATTCTAGGAGGAAGTCTAAGAGGGGCTGTGTACAATGACAATGCACTGCGTCACTTCCGTGCACAGTCCATGTGTCATGAAAATGTATTACGTATCGCAGCTCATCCAGCTGTGTGCGCAGTGCTACATACATTTAGACATCCAGAACAAGAGTTTGCAGTGTTTCCTTTTTGCAGCGTTATTATCTGGTTCACAAGGGCTAATCAAATGCAAATAATACATGCAAATAATAACTGGTTCATTTGTACGCTTCTAATGCAATTAGAGATGAAGATCTCCAGTGCCTAAATACCATTAAATCGTCGGCCTCACATGGCTTGATTTTATGGCACAGTTGCGCAATAAACATATTATTTTCGTGTTGCCTTAAATGTGCAACTACCTTCAAGTTCTACGCCATAAAACTCATTTTGTAGAAATAACAAGCGTTTTCATGTATTAGGGTGAACTTGTTGGCTAGTTGGTTGAACATTTTCAATGACGAAACAGAAAAGTTAAAACCGAAGACGAAGAAAGAGACGAGCAGCGCTTCGTGTGGTGTGTTGCTCGTTCCTTGCTTCGTCTTCGTTTTTTATCTCGCTGTTTCTTGATTGAAGAAGTTTTCATGTACTTCAATGGCCTTACTCGCTACGCAAACAAAACACGCTTATGCGTGGTGAACGTTTCCAGTTTCGATGCCGGCGGCATTCTCGTTACTTTTTCTTAAATACTTTATTTATGAACTCGATCATTTTAGCGTATGGTGAAGTAGCCCAGCTGTCAACCTTATGAACTCGAATTGCGTCCGTCATGGAGCATCTTTGTTTTCTTTTAAATAGTCAATAATATGCGTTCTCCGTGCCGACAAACATTCTTTTGGCATCATGAATGGGCTCTACAAAACACGTAATAAGAACCAAGGCACTCATTCGACAGCAAAAGTGTCACCGCTAAAATATGCCCTTTAGATTTAAGGTCTTACCAGTTAGCGCCACTGTTGACGTGCAAACGGGGTATAACATAATTCGAACCTAGGTAACTATCGATCCTCCAAAACGAAAAAAAAAAAACAGAAAGAGAGAAAAGCATTTGAAGCCCTTGCACCCTTCCAGATACACGTGGTGCGAATCTTCTTTTTCTTGCCTTATCACAATGCATTAAGTTTGCTAAATATGCAAACTTTCTCACAAATGTTTCACTATTTGGAAATCTGTGCCCATGTCTGTCACCACGGCAAATATAACTATGAAACACACCGGAGAACGTGCTCTTAATTCATTCAAAGCCGTATATTTCTCAAATACGACTCAACGACGTCATTTGAACGACAAGAGATCTTAAGTCACAATTATTCTCTCATCTAAATTTATCGACCGAGTATTCAGTTTACCTTTGAAACAACCCTGTCGATTTTGGATATCCTCGTAACCTAAAAATAAATCTGTGCAAACACACCTGCACAAGTAGATATACTCATTTCACTTCAGACCACCCGAAAATCCGCAATACGTCAGCAGTAAACAAATTATTGCAAAGAGTCGGAATACGCTGCAGCACACAACTTGGAAAAAAAAAGAAAGAAAGAAAAACCAGAGAAACACGATATATTCAGGAAACTCGTCAAAAACGGCTTCCCAATATCTTTTATTAAGAAAGCAATTCACTTCCAAAAACACGACGCAAAATGAGAAATCCAGCAGCA